>JBBJLR010127010.1:0-18135 GCA_037577145.1 Brachypetersius gabonensis | reverse complement strand
TTATAAAAACTTCAGCAGCAACTTTTCCAATTTCCCATATTTATGTCATTCTCAAAACTTTTGGCCACGACTGTACACTGAATAGAGCTGTATTTCACATCCCCTGTCTAAAATATTGCCCTTAAATGCTATATAACACATTTTTATACACTGTGTAATGCACTACTTATGTCTTATGTCTGAAACTATGCTGTTATATGCTATAAAGCAGTATTATGCCATGTTTATTGCACTATTTTTGCTTCAGGCCTGAAACTATGCTCTTATATAATACAATATAAGAGCATAGGGGGCAGCAGGTAGCCTAGTGGTTAGGTTCTGCAATCAGGAAGTTGTGGGTTCGAATCCCAAGACTGCTACGCAAGGTACCATCCCTACACACTGCTCCCGGGCACTGTGTTCCTGGCTGCTTCACTTGGTTAATGGGTTAAATACAGAGGAAGAATTTCACACTGTTGGCTGCGGTGTTTTCACAAATTACAGAATTTTTAATGCATGTTTTTTCACTGTATCAGTTTCTGAAAGTATGCCCTTGTACACAGTATAAAACACTATCACATTATTTCTTGCACTGTTTTTGTTCTATTTCTGAAACCATTCCTTTATAGACAACATACATTGTGTATTATACTTTGTATAGTACACAATTCTTTCTCCATGTCTTATACATATATTATACATTATTCAGTGCATTATTTCTGTTCTATGTCTGACACAATGTCCTTATATACAGTCTAAAGCACATATTTACACTATATAGTGTTCTATGTCCCATCATGCAATTTAAAGCACTGTTATACACTATTTCTACTCTATAGTGCACTACTTTTGACCTATGTCTGAAACAATGGCCTTATCCACAACTTAAAGCACTATTAAATGCATTATTTATGTTCTAATCACTTAATTACATTAAGTAATTAAGTGATTAGAACATGCAATAGTCTTACATGTGCAATATCACTACTTATGTCAATATTACTTATGCTACTGATCAATAACATACTCTAAACTACCATCTGTCTCGATAGATTTCACACACCTGTGTTACTTATCTATAGTATTTATAGTAGTTCTGTGTATAGCATAGTGTATTAACTTGAAGGATTTTTTCATTATTATTTATTTATATTCAATTTTGACTTTATTTTTTAAATTGTTCTTTTTGTCTCTGTGTGTCCTTGCAGTCATTACATAAGTAGTACATAACATTTTCTGATTCTATGTCTGGAACTAAGCCTTTATCCATAATATACTGTATGCTGCACTACTGTACTGTATCTATGTTCTATGGCCAAAACTATGAACCTACACACAATATAAAGCTCTACCATATACTTTCTAGTGGACTATATGAAATATTATGCACTTTTATGCACTGTGTAGTGTACTGTAGTGTCTAAATCTATGGTCTATATCTGTTTTGTTCTATGTCTGAAACTTTACCCTTGCAATATAAAACAGTATGATACACTGTATAGTGCACTATTTTAATTCTATGCTTAGCTCCATATATAATATTGCTTTATATGTATAACACTGTAATAAGGAACATAAATTATTGTTTTTGTTCTTGTTGCTATGTTACTTGTGTTATTTCATATTTCTATTATTATTTTATTTTTATATTCTATTATACTTGAACATCTGGAACAGAAATGGCCCGCTTATCACTATTCCCTTCCACTTGTTAACTGTAGAGAACATAATTACAGTAACAGAATTCTTAATTGAAGACCATTACACTGATTTATTATGAAGAAAAGGTCCCACTTTTGGATAAATACTGCCACTATGTGGCTGACAGAGGAACTGCACTCATTCTCCAGAACCTCCTCATATCACCGACCTACAAATGCATTTTCTAAAGCCCCCCTTTTGACATTTATGAATTCCACACTAAATGTAACTGAACCAAAGGGAACCTGTGGAACCTCAGGAACCTGTGGAACCTCAGGACCTCTGAGCTCTGATTCAGGGTGACATTAATGCCACGCCTTACAAAGTCCTATTACAGGTTATTTTTTTGCCTTCTTTTTGGACATTTTGCAGAAAGCTCTGGTAAACCAGGCACCAGGCACCAAATTCATCATCCTTACATCTGTGAGGGAGCTTTTAAAGGCAGATATCTGGTATACTGCGTTTATGTACAGTATAAAGCCCTATTATACACTGTACAGTGCACAATTCCTCATCCTATGTCTAAAATATTTCCCTTATATGCAATATAAAGCATTATTATACACCATGTAGAGCACTGCGTATGTCCTATGTATGGACATACGTGTATTTCCTATGTCAGGTGTCTGTCTATATCAGACACCTGACAAAATGATGCATAAAGCCTGTTTAGCCAAGTACTATATACTTTCAAAAGCTAACAGGATCTATTAATAATATTAAAGGAATAATATTAATACGGTAAAAAGAGATGTGTCTTTGAGCTTGCTTAATCATTCCCAGACCTGTCCTGACAGAAGTACAATATTACTTCTCATCAAATACCTCAAATACCTGGTTCAGCTCAGTTGATACTTAGATTAAATCAGCTGATGGAGTTTCACAAATCCCTGCAAAGACTGGATGTGTTCTGGTGAAGTCTGGACCCAAACCTGTGTTCTTCAAACCAGCTCTTCAAGAATTTTTTACAAACATTAAAAATATATATTTTTGTGGCGCATGGGTTAGTGCTGTTGCCGCACAGGAGGTCCTTGGTTTCTGTGTATGAATGTGAGCGTGAATGGTTGTCTGTCCCTTTATGTAGCCCTACGACATGATGGCGACTGTCCACGGTGTACCCTGCCTTTACCTGAGTGAGGGACAAAGGGGTAGAAGATGGATGGATGGATTAAGCTTTCTTGTTTGTTTGCATTTATTTTAATGTTAACGTGTGTCAGAATGTCCCTCGCTGCTTAGATAAATGGCTTTAAAAAGTTTATACAGGAGTCTAAGACCTTCGCACAATACTGAATGATTGATCTCTTTATCTACATAAAGACAGCTGCAAAGTGACCTCATGGTCAGACAAGCATGTACCTGTGCTTCATATTCGTAGTGCAATCCGAATATTGAGTAACAAGTCGCTTTTACGGGGTTTGATTTTTGCATATTAGAGGCATCAATGCATGCAGACATCCTTTACAGCTCCTTTGGGACATGTGGGACATTTGACTTGTGGTGTGATTTTCTTTGGTAAAAAATAAAGACATTTGTTGCAATTCAAATAGGCAAACATTTATCAATAGTGTATTCGATTGCATATTCATTTGACAATTATGAGAGTGAGCAAAGACATTGGCACCCTCTGAGCTTATTTTAACCTCACAAAAACTGAAGTAAGCTTAATATTTATGTTAAAGGGCTCAGTAGGCCAGGTAATCAGCCAATCACATACATTGGTCCTAGAGGTACAGCATTATTTGTACATAAACCCACAAATGAACTTTGGTGGGCAAGAAATTCAATATAGAAAATGAGGATATGGGCCCTTTAAAGTGAACACATCTTTGGAGTTTTTTTTTATTTATATTGATATTTTTAATATTTATTTATATTGATATTTCTATTGGTGATGTGTTATTAATTAATGTGACAAAAAACAAATAACACACTTGTAAAGTGTTGAAAAGTAATAAGTGATGTTAAAGATCAACCTCACTGGAGTGTAACACATATGTGGGATGGGCCTTGAAAGGACAGCTGAAATGAACTGGGTGTATTTGTCCACCTTCCCTCCTTCTTTCGCCTTTTCTCTTTACCTGTTTCTGCTGAACAGCAAGCAGTTGTTCTGAGCCTCAGGTACGTGAATTGAAGTGTAAACACAGAAAAAGGACGGGACAGGAGTGGGAGGGTGTGGAGGAGGAAAAAAGATTGACGCATTTTTCTCTCTCTTTCCCTCTCTTGTTTTCTCTCTCAACATGCTACAGCCTGCATGGATTGAAGCATTACCTTTATAAAAAGGGGGCAAAGTTGGACACGCATTGTGCTGAATCCAGGGAGAAGAGAACAGTGAGACAGAGAGAGAGAGAGGGAGAGAGAGGGAGAGAGAAGGAGAGAGAGAGATTGAGAGAGAGGGAGAGAGAGAGATTGAGAGAGAGAGAGAAAGAGAGAGAGAGAGAGAGAGAGAGAGAGAGAGAGAGAGAGAGAGTGAGAGAGAGAGAGACTGAGAGAAAGATTGAGAGAGAGACTGAGATAGAGATTGAAAGAGACCTGTGTACATCGTCCACAAGGCCATCACACAGGTGAGTACTGTTATTCATCACTCCTCCTTTACTCCTTTTTTCTATCCATCCTCCATTCTAATACTCTTTTCCCATAGGTGTCTCTCCTCAGACTTCAATCCTCCAACCTGACCCTTTTCCATCAGTCCTTAAAACCAACGCTTTCACATCATGCCTTCAAACTGATCATGTCTCCTCAAATCTCCATATTTATGTAGTGAAATGAGCACCTGACTTGACCCGTAAGACTGTGCAATAAAGCTTTAAAATAATTAAATGAAGAGGCATTTAGAAGAGCTAAACTGCCGTAATAAAATACACAGAAAAAAGTAGATTCCCACTAAACAAATATTACAAGCAGTACAAACAGTCTACAAAAAGGTTTCCAGAGTCCAGCTGGAGTGGAAATGTCAGTTTTAAGGATTAGATGGAAGGTTTCTGAGGTTGATTTTGAAGGGTTAGTTTTAAGAACTTCTCTAGAAGAAACGGTCTGGAGGATCGATGTGGAAGGCTCGAAGGAATTAACTGGAGGACTGACGGGAAAGTTCAGAGAACGGATGTGGAAGGATTCATAACCTTAATTCCCCCAGACCTTCCACATCACTCCTCCAAACTGACCCTTCCAGAGAAGTCCTTCAATTTAACCCTTTCACATCAACCCATCCGGACTCACCCCTCCATATTAGCCTTCCATACTAATTCTTTTTCATTACAGGGAAGAGATCACACAATTATCAACAGAAAGCCAGGCAGGTCAGCGTCCATCTCTTTTTTCAGCAGTTTAGCACAGTAAAGAGAAACGGATATGAAGTCAACTAGACACCATTATATGAGAGGGAAAGGAGTTCTTAACAGCTTTATGTTTTTATGGTGAAAAAGCTCTTTTTGTCCAAAAAAGAGAGCTTTATCACTGCTAGATCAAAATAAAAAGAAAGTTTTGCAGTTTTCACCCTTACCCAAATCTAGACAATCAATCTAGTGTGTTCAGTGACTGAAGTTTTGCTTCTTTAGATTTAGCCCTGGAGCTACGAGGCTAATGTAGTGTCCTCATGTGAATTAGCACTGTAGAGTTTGCACACCAGCTTTATTTGCGTGTAGTCGTTAAACAACCGCAAACAGACTTGCTTATGGTTTTTCTGATGTATGAGGCATGATCTTCTCTAGAAGTTTTAAGTTCTGCTTAAAAATTCACCTAAATTTCATTTGATAACCTGTCATGTAGCAACAATGACAACTTGACCCATTTGGGGAGGGTCCATCTATAGAAAGTAAAAAAAAAAAAAAGTGAAAGTGACCATTCTGTCATACGTGAACACACCACTGCACACAGTGTGAACAGCACGAAACACTTCCTCTGCATTTAACCCATTCACCAAGTGAAACAGGGGGCAGCCATGAACACGGCGCCCGGGGAGCAGCATGTGGGGACGGTACCTTGCTCAGGGTACCTCAGAGGTGCCTAGCAGACTTTGGGAATCGAACCTGGACTTTCTGATTACAGAGCGAATGCCTTAACCACTAAGCCACCAGCTTCCCAGGCCACCAGCTTCCCTAAGTAGCTAAGGTTTGAAGGATGTGGTGTAGAGATGTAGCAGGTCTTGTATGTAAGAGGAAGTGAGGCTTTAATAGGCTTTAATAGTTATAGAAGTGTTTATACTGTGGAAGCTTACTGGTAGCCATTGAAGAGAATGGAGGACAGGAGTGGTATAAGAGACACGCTTAGTGTGAGTGAGGATTCTGGCTGGAGTTTTGAATTTGTTGTAAACAGAAAGTGTTCTAATTGAGAGCCCAAACAAGAGGGCATTATAGTAAAAAAGGCATGGATAAATATTACGGAATTATTCATTGTGAGTAAGTTTCAAAGGAAAGCCATATAAGCAACAAAGGTGGGGCATAAGGTACATTAGTGGTAATAAAAAATACTGTTACATCAGAGGATATGAGCAATCCCAGAAAGATGTTAGTGACATGCTATAACCTGTGGTATCCCTGGGTTACCCCTGACTGCAGGAGACCTAATACCTCAGTGCTTATGTCATAACCAGCAGAATTCATGTGCCAGAGAGAAGAGATATTTTTAGAATACACTGGAAGTAAATCACATTTGCCTAGTTTTTCTTCTAACATGTTTAGCTGCTAAATCATCTCTAATGATTTCTGAAACTCTGTTCCATAAACATGGATTCAGTGATGTTGCATATTCATCTTGACAGCTGAATTTGACCTGAAATTGTCAAGTTCAATAGAATGTATTTTTCCTTCGTAGGCCTTCCCTATGAACCAAACAGATTGCACAGATGTTGCCGATAGGCAGTGGGACATTTCCTTCATCATCGGCACCATCATCCTTGCAATAGTCTTCCTCCTGGGTGTCCCAGGGAACCTCTTCATCATCTGGAGCATCCTGGCCCGCACTAGTAAGCACTCTGTCCCCACCCTGCTGATCCTGAACCTGGCCTGCGCTGATGGCGCCATCATGTGCCTCACCGTGTTTTTCCTGATCTACATGGCCAAGCAGTGCTGGGTATTCGGCCGAGTGATGTGCAAGCTGCTATTCTACCTGTGCAACACCAACATGTATGCCTCCATCATGCTGATAATGCTGATGAGCCTCTACAGGCTTGTGGCTGTGCGGTGGCCCCATCGCGTCCATACCCTCACCCGGCGCAAGATCGTCCTGTCTGTCCTTGTGGCACAGTGGCTGTTGGTCTTTATTCTGGCTCTGCCAGCTTTGATTTTCAGGGAGCCACGGGTGGAGAATCAGCGCTTGCTCTGTGTGCACAACCACACAGAATCCAAATACGTACGTAGTTCTTATCATTCCTAGTCCTTCTGAAGCTATAAACTGATGAATCTCAAATGCAGTTGATCCACAAAGGTATTTGATGTGGACTGACTGTACATTCAGCCTAGATTCAAGATTCAAGATTCTTTATTCGTCACATGCATAGTCATACAAGTACAACACGCAGTGAAATGTATCCTGCCTACAGCAGTTTAGCCCACCCCAAAGTAATCCACCAAATTTGGGGTCAATCCATCCATTCCACCAACACACCAAATCTCAAGTGTCTTTTTTTACCCCATAATCCCTGGGCCATCATGTCTGAAAGCCTACTTTTGTGAACCAGTTCTAGATAACCACCAAATTCGGTCAAACATAAAGCCGCCCATTGGGAATAAGGTCATAACTCTGGTGTAGTAACACCAGAATTGTGAGGAAGCATAAAAGGCTTCATTTGTCCTCTTATTTTGCTGCAATGAGGAAAACTGTGTTTGGGCTAATAAATGTAGATGGATTTGCCTTCAAGAACTCTGTATGGTGGTATTCTGTAAGGTCATGATATGGGGGTCTCAATATAACTCTCATGGCTGTGAAAGACCAGAAAAGTTCCTGTAAAGTAAAACTGCTCAGTCTGTCCTTCAGCCCTTTAACCCTTGACTGTTTCTTACCTGTGCAGGTAGTTTTACAGTTCATGACAGAGACAGTGGTGGGCTTCCTCCTTCCATACGGAATAATACTGTGCAGCTACACTTGCATCCTCTGGCGGCTCAAACAGACCAAGTTCAAGAGGAGTGTCCGTAGTGAAAAACTGATCGTGGCCATTGTGATCACCTTCTCTCTTTTCTGGATTCCCTACCATGTCGTTAACATCATAGAGGTTAGAGAAAACAGTTACAATGTAATAAAGTCTCTGTTTATGGCACATGTAGACTATTTACATCAACACAGTTAAAATCAACAATATAAAACAGACCTTTATATTGTGTGTAAACTTTTGTTAGGTGGTGGCTGCATGGGCGTCTGACGGTTCCAACCTCAAGGAAACGTATGTAATGGTTTTCTTTCTCTCAGTCACAGAAGTGTGCAAACCTCACTAGTCGCTAGTCAAATTACATGGTTTTGTTGATTCAGTCTACAGTTGTTAACTCCATCTATTCAGTCTACATTAGTTTAGCCCCACCAATTCAGTCTATAGCAGTTTTACCTCAGCCTTTCAGTCTACAGCAGTGTATCCCCACCGATTCAGTCTACAATAGTTTAACCTCGCCCATTCAGTCTCCAGCAGTTTAGCACCACCCATTCAGTCTACAGCAGTTTAACCCCATCCATTCAGTCTACAGCAGTTTAACCCCATTCATTCAGTCTATAGCAATTTAACCCCACCCATTCAGTCTACAGCAGTTTAGCCAGACTCATTCAGTCTATAGCAGTTTAACCCCATCCATTCAGTCTACAGCAGTTTAACCCCATCCATTCATTCTACAGCAGTTTAACCCCATCCATTCAGTCTACAGCAATTTAACCCCACCCATTCAGTCTACAGCAGTTTACCCACACCCATTCAGTCTACAGCAGTTTAACCCCACTCAGCACTTTAGCTTTATCCATTCAACTGACAGCAGTTTAGCTCCACCCATTCGACTGACAGCAGTTTAGCCCCACCCATTCAGTCTATAGCAGTTTAGCCCCACTGATTCAGTCTTCAACAGTTTAACCCCACCCATTCAGTCTACAACAGTTTAACCCCACCCATTCAGTCTAAAAGTTTAACCACACCCATTCAGTCTACAGGAGTTTAGCTACATCCATTCATTCTTATCTCTGCACTAGTATATTGTTGTAGACCCAGCAACTAATCTCTACACCTTTCTCCCGTCTTCACCAGGCTGGACAAAATTGCGCAGTCTAGCCGTGCAGTGACCTCTGCCCTGGCCTTCATCAGCAGCAGTGCCAACCCCGTGCTCTACACGTTCGCCGGACGCTCATACATCAAAGACAATGGTCTGTCATTTATGGCACGGCTCTTTGAGGGAACTTCGCAGGACTCTAACAGCAAGACAGCCAGGAACACCGTCTTGGGAAGAATGGCTCTGGGGCTGCAGAACACCCACAGCTCCAACAGTGCTGGAGTCAAAACATAAAGAGCGATTCAGTGATGTGGTCATCAGAACACTGGCCTAGCCTTTGTGGAATAAGGTCGAAAATGGAGTATCGTTACACTTGAATAACGTTTTTATCCACTTGATCTCAACACACGTCACACCAGCATCTTTCTGACTCTCATCCTCTCAGCGTCACAACGGTTTATAGCATGTCATAAGTTTGCTGAAATGAACGGTCTAATTTATGAGGTAGTTTCATTTTTATGGGGCAGCAGAACATGAACCAAAAACCAAGAAAAATGTCACATAAAAGTTAATTGTTTGCAAACAACTATTTGATACCCAAGCAAGCCCCATCTATTGTTGGTGAGCACAGCAGTGACACGTTTCTTGTAGTTGGTCAACAGGGTTGAACATTTCAGGAGGGATTCTGACTCACTCCTCTACAGAAATCTGTAGTCCTACAGATATGGTAGTCCTACCTGTCATGGTAGTTACATGGAAATTAACTACGCTGTAAGGTTAATGGACATAATCGGTCAAGACTACTCGTGACAGTTTATGACAAGTATGTCAGTGCTATGCAGCAGGCTTACAATAAAGTATGTGTGTTTTTGTGACAAATCATTTTTATGCTGAACATTGTCTTAAATTTTTCACCAACTTTTAAGCTGGTGTTCAGGAGATGAAAACTAGAACCGTAACCAAACAGCATTCATCCTCAACTTCCTAAACCTGCATTTACAGGTTAATGTGCGCTTACAGCATGTGTATGCTTAATATAAACAAGGCTGATTATGTCCCTATCCCGAACTTACGTTTGTGGGCGTACTGTCTTAGAGGTGTCAATTACACTGTCCGGAGCCTTGAAAGGCCCAAGTAGATTCGAGGATGTGCCTTCTTGTGAACCTAATCATGTAGATAAATACATCTGTCTCAGTGTAAGTGCATGCAGGAACAGAGCGATAGGGGTCCTAGCAATACTAGAAGAAACAGGATTGAGATACATGGTGCCATTTCATCTCAGCATCCTCAGGCCCAGCCGGTATCTGTCGAGCAGGTCCTCGTGTCTGAATTAACTCCCGTTTATGGACTTGAGTGTCAGAACCTGCAGCTCCTGGAACGCTAACGAAGGTGGGGTGTGCCAGGCTGGGTGTGAAAACCAACAGAGTTTTACGAGCAGCTCTTCACCTGAACCTGCAAATCACCAACGGCAGCAATAAAGACTAGCACACTGAACTTTTAGTGCAAGCTGAACCTACTCCAGTAACCTTCACACAATGTACACACTGAATGTACATCGTATTTTTGTACTTGACAGGAAAGAAATCCGTTTTTGTGTAGTCAAACACATACATATCTATTTAGCCTATAGTAGTTTAGGCCCACCCATGCTTAACACAGATTCCAGAACTTTTTGCTGTTTAACAGAATAGTTATACGTAACAATTCACAAACAGCCCACATATATTACAATGTATCACATTTAATATTTTAAGTTTTAACCAATTTAACAATCGATATACTTCCTATTTTATTAACTACAGTTAATGCCACATTTTAATTCCATTACGCAACCATACAAAAATCATATCAATAGATGCCTACGGAAGCTACATATTTTAAAACATTCTACATGAACTACATAAATGTATTAGTCAAATGAGCAAGCTAGTGTTTAACACATGAGGAACAGTTAAATTTGTGTAGTTTGTGTGTTAAAGTTAAATGCTATACAGCTAGAACAATGCCTCCTACCTACACATGCCCTGCAGAAGAATAGGTGGGTGAATAGGATGAAAATGCTTTATGAAATCAGGACAAGTAGACTTGAAGCAGTTTCTGCAAGACTTGGATTTATTTAGAAAGGCACATTTCATCTTTATATAGTCACAAACAAGCCGATAAACCTCAAAGATCAGGAAATTATATCAATTTTGGTAGACTCATTTTCAGCTTTGTTAGTAAAAAGTGAAAACTAAAAAAAAACACAAAAAAAACCTAACATCTGAGGGCAAGGTTTCACACCTAAAAGTTATCAGGATCCCTGAACATTGCCATCAACACATTGCCACAATGTTTTTTTTTTAGATTTAAACAAAAAAAGTCCCAGGTCTATAGCACATACCTTCTAAGCCTCAGGGTGTTCTCCTGTGGGAAAAGTAAGTCCATTAGATCTACATTTCACTTTAAAAGACACTCAAACACCAGTCGGTCTTTCAAAGCATGCAAGATAATCAGTGGTTTTCAGGTGAAACGCGGACAGACATGCAGCTCATCTGCAGGACAATTTCGGGACAGAAGGATGACTAGACGGCAGCTCACCTTGACACTGCAGCCTGGAGGAACCTGTAACAGATGAAAGGTTTATGAGTGAACTTCCTGCTGAAATTTACAGTCTTTGCTGTTCACAGCAGATCCTGATCAGAGCAGTAGGAGTGTAATCATTACAGTCAGGTGAAACACGGACTGCGGACTCATCATTTCAGGATAAGAGCAGCAGAAACTGAACACCCGGTGCAGAACTCTTAGTGCTCCAGATGTCCAGGAATTACTACTGAAAATCTAGCAAACTGTACTTGCACAACCATGCATGGAGCAAGAACCATGAATCATAAGACGAGTCTACAGGATGATTACGTAGAGTGAAAGCCTACACAGTACTCCAGACCTTATTTAGAAATAATTCAATACTGTAAGAGTTAATTTACAGTTAATCCAGCAAGCCGAGAGTCATTTTACTGGTTAACTGTATGATTAAATGGCTAATTTGGCACCATTTCTAAAATACCACAGAACTGTTGGCCCCATAGGAGCTAAATTGACAATGCTGAAGTTAATTTGGATAGACAGTTAGACAAAACTATTTAGAAAACATTTCAGGATTTGGTCTAGGCCCTTTACTTCCAGGGAACTATTTAGACAACCGTTTCAGGATTTGGTCTAGGCCCTTTACTTCAGGTCTTAAGGTTTCAGAAGGCCATGCATCCAACTTGACTTTTTGGGAAGGCCCTATTCTATTCCAGCATGACCGTACCCCAGCGCACAAAGCAAGCTCCATAAAGACATTATTTTTGAGCATCTATGGGAGTAAGAGTTGGGGTTGGGGGGAAGTCGCTTGTCTTGGACACAGGCAAGGGGGGCTTTAAGGAAAAAAAGTTGGGAACCACTGCTCTACAGAATGAATGGGCACACATTCCCACAAACTCCCAAATCTTTGGAAAACTCTCCAAAAATGGAAGCTGTTATAAGCAGCAAAGAGGGGATCAACTTCATATTAAAGTATGTATTTGAATGCAGATGAGCTATCGGTCAATAATTCAACACTAAGAGCTAATTTATATCTGATCCACCTCTTGATTTATGGCTTCACTCTAAATAAGCACTTGGCGGGCCAAACTATTCCCACGTTAGCTCTTACAGTTTAAACCTACGATTTTGGGAACAGTCCGGAGCTATTACAGCTACAATTGGCGATTTAAGAGATAATCTGGCAATAAGTCTCATTCCGGAATTTATTTGGTGCCATTTATACGCTTTAACGGATAACGTTATCCTCGTAAGTGCTAACTTGACGATGTTAAATATCATTCGGAGTTCAGTCTACGATATAGGATTTTCGTCATAATTTAGTTTAATATACTCTGCATTAATAACACGGTTACAGAAAGCGAACATGAATAATCTGAGCAGTGATGATTTTAAGAGGCACAACTGCGACACGTGTGGACGCGGTTAACTCGGATCCACCTGCAGCCTATTCCAGTATTTATAATTCCTCTTCAGACTCTTACCATCTCTCCTTCTGCACACGGCTCCTGGAGCTCGAATTCTGGTCCAGCCTCACCCCAGCACTGCCTGTGTTCACCTGGTTATTAAAAAAGGGCGTACCTGAGAGGTTTGCTAGCAAGAAGGCCAAAACTCTGCAGCCTTTTACCATCTAGTGTTATGTAAACCGACGCTACCCTTCTCTAAATCCCCCAGGATATTATTGCAAAACTGAAACACCCATCAGAGAAAAATAACCAGTCCACAGGAGACACATTTAAAGAAACTTAACCCAAGTGTTGAAAACACGCCCGTCCTGTGGCCTGCGAGCTGAAAAAGAAAGCACACAACCACGTGCTCCTGCTTATCTGCTTATCTCCAACCACGTGGTCAGGGAGAAACATCCCACTCGACCACCTTCACTCCTCCTCTTTACTAATGACCTCCTGGGGAAGCCCCAACAGATCCATTAGACATAGTTACCATGCTCAACTAATGTCTTTATACCTGAATGTATCGAATTATTTGGATTTTTTTCATTTCTTTATGGGATAATATTTAAAAATTAAGGTTCCAATGAGCAACAATAACAACAATAATACTAATGATGATAGAAGGCTTAATGTGATCTGTTTGATCAAATTCTTCATTTCAAAGTAATATAATTCATTTTTTTAGTGGACTGTTTAATTTAATTCAAATGAAAAGCTTCAGCATAACAATTGCATCAAGCCAAATTAAGAAGAGACTGTCAAAATAGTTTTCATGCTTCACTTTTTACGGCATTCTGCTGATTTTTGGTTTGCCACATAGACAATATGGACAAACGTATTGGGACGCTTGACCATTACACTAACAGGGACTTTAAAGACATTGCTTTCAAATACATACACTTTAATATCGAGTCGGTCCCCTTTTGCAACTATAACAGCTTCCACTCCCCTTGAAAGGCTTGAAATATGTGCCCATTCATTCTGTAGAGCATTTATGAAGTCAGACGAAGGCGTGCCTTGCAATCTCAGTTCGAGTTCATCCAAAAGGTGCTGGATGGGGTTGAGGTCAGGGCTTTATGCAGGTCAGTCAAGTTCTTCCACACCGAACTCATCCAGCCATTTATGGAGTTTGCTTTGTGCACTGAGACACAGTCATGCTGGAATAGAAAATGTTCTTCCCCAAACTGTGTTCACAATGTAGGAAGCATGATATTGCCTAAATGTCTGGTAATGCTGAAGCATTAAGATTGCATTTTCCTGTCAGTAATAAGCCACACGGATTCAATAATTAAGAAGGGCCTCCCAGTACTTTTGTCCATATGGTGAAGATTTCACACGGTTAAGTCTAAAAACTACATTTCCCATAAACACCCGCTGTCCCGTCAATTTTTCAGGGTACAGAATTCGTGAATAACAGTATCAAATAACGACAGAAATCATAAACCGTTGTTTAATTTATGTAATGTTACAATTACACGGCAAGCAACATTTAAGTGGCTTAGCTCGCATCGATTAGCTAGATATTGCTAGGAAGCTTAAGTAAATACCCGGCCGAGAGGACGAAATCTGATTGGTCCAATCGACCCCGCGTTGTTCGGTATATGTAGTTCTTGACAACGGAGTATTAAAAAAAAAGTCGTACATGTTTACACAAAAAAAATCCACAAACACAAGCAACACTATTAATCTGTGAAGTCATTTTAATCTTTGTTTTTCTAATTTATTAAACGTTTTCTAATTTCTTTTTCTAATTTTCCACGTGGGTCACGTGGTGAGCTGCTTTGGGGTCAGTGTTGTCAAAAGCATGTGAAGGAGGTTGAATTGCTCATGCCAAGCAAAAACAAGGGCATTCACGCCTGCAGGGTACAATATGAGAGTTCTGATCGGTAAGTAAATAGATGAAATCTCGATCCAGTGCTTGAAAACACAACAGAGCCGTTCTCTCACTAATGCATTTTTCCGACCTCGTTCTCTTCTGGTGCGTCTAATTGGCATCAATGTAACTGTTATGAAACCAGGAACTTATACAAATCATGCACTGTTATGTTCAGTTCATTTCCGAAAGTTAGATTTGTGATTAGAGGTGAACTGTTTTGTAAGTCCCGTCGTCGCGCATGCGCACAAGACAATTCGATCTGTCTAGGTCAGTTCATAATCACTGTGCTCCTCAGGTGGCGGGTCGGGCTTTGTGGGACGTGAACTCACACGACTGCTGAAGAGTAGAGGGCATGAAGTTACCATCATATCCAGACAGCCTGGTTCAGGCAGGATTACATGGGTATGATTCATGTTCAACAGACACAAAGTCTCCCCATTCATCCATTAGAGCCCCATGGCATAATTTACATTACTTTTACAGGGGGTCCTCATGTTACAACGAGGCCCATTCCTTCGACAGTGATGTAACCCGAATTTTGGTGTAAGTCGAAGCACACCGTAGACAAAGTTAATAACCTGTCAGAACACAGTTGTAACAGCGCGATACTGTGTATTCTTCCGCCATGCAACACAAAACTAGTTCACCCACGTGAAATTCCGTAAGGTAATGAAGTAAACAGCTATAGATTTGAATTTAATTATTTTACAAGTAGTGTGTGTGTGTGTGTGGTCTCACAATGGGGACCATGTATAGTCCACTTGCACTTACTCAAAGTCTTTGAAGGGCATTCAAAGTTGCATTTTGAGAGCTGACAATCAGGGAAGCGGGTTCAGGGGTGGGTGAGGAACTTGACATCTTGGAAACTGTGGTTGAAAGGAAAATATTGTCTAGACCTCAGTCCACCGTGGAGAATCCTGGTCACCCACTCCACAACTGAGAAGCACTTTTAGCCACAGACTAACCAGCATAAAGTGCTCAACTGAACTCCACCCTTCCATTACAGTGCCATCATACTCTATAAATCCTCCCAGACAAACACAGACACAATAATCAGTGAAACAGCCTGCTGCTACTCAGATGTGCAGTTACTTAACGGGTGCTAAATCATTATCATTATGTGCAATATCTTTATTATGTGCAATAGTTTCTTATGTGCAATAGTTCCATCACGTGCCATCAGTGCTGGGCTTTCCATCAGGCATACCAGGCATTTGCCTGGTGGGCCGATGGTAAATTTAGGCCGGCCAGGTAAATTTGGGCCAGCTCGGGTCAAAGTCAGGTAGAGGAAGGTTACCTTATACTAAACTATTAATCTATTAATTAATTGTTTACTTTTAATTTTTTTGTGTGTCTCTTTTAAGGCTGATGTCGAATCAGGCACACTCCTACCATGCGAGGGTGTGGTGAACCTGGCTGGAGAGAACATCATGAACCCGCTGAGATGGTCAGTCAACACACAAACCAGCCAGATTTGTTACCCTATAGCTACTTGTTTCTTTTTACATTAATGGTGAGAGGGAAAAAAATGTTGAATTGCAATATTTGTGGCACATTATATTGATACAATGGTGTCAAGCGATGATATTTATTCATTTATTATGTTATCATTTTTAATAATTGTTGTAATTATTTTGGTATGTTCCTGAACATTGCTTTGTTCCTGAAGTCCACAAAGTGGAAATAGGAGAGGAGGTCAGACTGTCCGAGACGCTGCAGAGACTACATTACAGAGCCAATATCATCATGTTGTGGAATTAATATTTTGATGCTATCGTGCTGTGGTCTCCATGGCGACTCCCACGCCCATTTTACTACCTCCTTTAACCATGCAGGTGGAACGACGGCTATAAGAATGACTTGTTCTCCAGTCGAGTGGACACTACACGGACTTTAGCTCAAGCCATCGCTGCCTCGCCTTCACCTCCACAGTCGTGGGTCCTGATCACAGGAGTGGGTGAGTGTGATGGGATGTGTGCGTGACCTTTACTGACCTTTGTCTCGTCTTCTCTTTGACTGCTGGCCTTCCTTTGCAGCCTGTTACAAACCCAGTCTCCAGAATCAGTACACAGAGGACAGCGAGTGGACGCCCTTTGATCTGCTGTCCCGGCTGGTGAAGGAGTGGGAGGAGGCTGGGCAGCTCCCTCAGCCCATCGCTCAGAATATCAGACAAGTGGTCATCAGACCAGGTTAGCAGGTTCCTCACTGTGGATCACAGTAATTGGGTTATAATTGATAGTATTATTAATACACTGAACCTTGTGTTGCTCATAAATGAAGTGGAAACCACATGCCCATGCCATATGGCAGCAAAAAAGAATGTAACATACATCAGTAATAATATAAGCCAGTATACATTGGGTTTTTTTATGTTTTATAAATAGACTTTTGTTGGAAAGTGTGAAGCCCCCGATTCATCAGAACACCCAGGAACTCACCTGGAGCTGTGATTGGTCACTCTGTCAGAAACACTGTGATTGGTTAGAAGCTCATTAGCATATTTCAGCCATCTGCGGTATCAGTATTGGGGCTGACGTACTAAAATGAATTTGCTTTTTTACACATTTGATGCTTGACGTTCACCTCTTTAGGGTTTAGGATGCCTGCTACTGTTTGTCTACACTAACATACTTCAGTGCATGTTTTACATAACAGAGTCAAACAGTGCTAGGAACCACATAAGCAAGGAGAGATCTGAGGAGAGTGTATAATGGTTTAGGAATGATGCTAGCGGTGGGCTATAAGTTTCCATTACATTTTGGCTATATTTGTAGCTCTAGAGCTAAAACCAAAGAAGCAAACCTAAGAATTTGGAGTCTAGTTAGATCAGGTACATTTGGCATGAGGGTTAAATTTCTGTGCTGTTTTTGCATTTCTCACAGGTGCCGTGCTGGGACGGGATGGGGGTGCCATGAAGCAGATGCTGACTCCGTTCTGGTTTGGTCTGGGTGGCCCTCTGGGCTCGGGTCGTCAACCCTTCCCTTGGATCCACGTCTCAGACCTGGCTGGAATAATTCTACATGCTCTGGAATCCTCCAGCTCGTCCTCCTCCACAACCCCGGAGGTGTTTAATGGGGTTGCGCCGGCGCTCAACACAAACTACGAGTTTACAAAGGAGCTGGGCCGGATTCTGCGGAGGCCCACCCTGTTCCCCATTCCGGGGTTCGTCATGGATGCCGTACTGGGCTCTGAGAGAGCCGTTATCCTCACGCAGGGTCAGAAGGTAATCCCCAAGAGGACGCTGGAGTCCGGGTTTCAGTTTAAGTACCCAGATCTACCCTCTGCCCTCAGAGAGATTGTTGCAAGCTAGTAAATCGAATTGCCACTAGGAGCCAGACTCATGGACATGGATTAAGCCTATAAAAGGGCCAAGTGTCATGGCAAACACCAT
>JBBJLR010127001.1:6072-18135 GCA_037577145.1 Brachypetersius gabonensis | reverse complement strand
GAGAGACAGAGGGAGAGACAGAGGGAGAGACAGAGGGAGAGACAGAGGGAGAGACAGAGGGAGAGACAGAGGGAGACAGAAGGAGAGACAGAGGGAGAGAGAAGGAGAGACAGAAGGAGAGACACAGAGAGAGTGAGAGAGTCACAGAGAGAGGACAGTTATCCTGAGTGATGGGGAGAGTGAGGACCACCACATCCATTTACAGAGGGAGGACAGTTATGTTCCCTTGCTCCCCGGTCAGGGACGTCTGTGAAGTTGTGACCTCCAGGTGACGGGATACACTTAGACATTAGACTCTCAGATTTATACATTTTTAAAACCATTTATACAGATTTAACCTTTATATTCTTTTATTTCTTTTATCTCCACCATCATTTTATTCTCTGTTTTCTTTTCTTTTCTTTATATTACTGTAAAGCACAATGAATGACCTTTGTGTATGATAATGTCCAATACATACATGAAACTTGAATGTGTGTTTGAGTGTGTGTGTTGTTATTGTCATATACACTTTTTTGCCATTTGTTATTGAATGATAATGCACAGTAACAATAAAACTGCAACATATTTGTTTGTGTTCTGTCAAATTATCAGCCTTCAATCTGGTCTCCACAGTTGAAGTATCAGCTATTCTGGGTGTTACATTTATTAGAACTTAATTCTTGGTGTTCTACAGGTTTGCCAGGATCAACTACAGCCCTGTTCATCATTCAGGACAGACCAAACTGTTCTGGTTCTTCTATGCTATTTACTGGGAGGAGCTACACTGTAGGAATAGTTGGTGGTAAACACAGCCTGGGATGAACAGAGGCTGAGAAATGATCGTATAAAAATGAATTACGGCTCTATTTGTGAAATTAAAATACACAGGCCAGACACAGGCCTAGAACGTAGTCAGCCACACTATGTTCTGTGCACTATCACACTATAAACACTGAGCATGAGTACAGTTCTACAGCTTTTTCACACCAGCACTGCATTTTAAATGTGATTATTTTATATGTATTAAACACCAGGCTTTTTCTTCCCCATTAGGCCTGGATCCTGAATGCCACAGCTGTGATTAACTGGGTTAAACTTTCTCAATCTTACATCTTTGAGTGTCTCACCAATTATATAAAACCTATGAAGATGATCAAAGCAGTGTGTGGGGTTGGTACCTTATTCAAGGGTACCTCAGAAGTACCACTAGCAGTCCTGGGATAAAAACCCACAACCTTCTGATTGCAGGAGCAACACCTTTACCACCAGCTGCCCCAAGAAGGTTCAAGCTTTCAATTTGACTACAAACTGCAGCAGTTATTAGACAAAATAATAATAAAATGACAAACTGCTTGTCTGTAGCAGAACTGCATACTGGGGGAATCATTTCATACACTGATCTGCAACCTAACTGCTTTATATTTCTAGAAACTGATTCTAAATGTTCTGAACACTAATATCACACACCAGACATGTTTTATCTGATCAGGTGGGAAGTTCTGCTTGTTTTCTACAATTCAAACTGTGGCTTTGACCTTTCTGGAACCCTCCTAAGCCTTAAAAAAAAACAACAAAAACCTACCACAAGGAAAAAATATGAACGTACACCACATCATCTGACCAGCGAACATCAACACTGCCATGGAATCCATTCTGGGCTCCGTGGCTCAAACCGGTTCCCCTTTATCCAGCTCCAGAACACATGACGATCACATGACGGGTTGAAATTAGCAGCGTGAGACAAAAGGCCAGCAGAAGAGGAGCCGTGCCGCCAACGTATGACGCGCGTCTAGCCAGTAACAAAAGGCCAATTTTGAACACTCAGCCCTGAATCGCATTAAACCAGGCCAGATCCTCTGCCCTGTAGCAGCCAGCTCCTAACACTCCGCTCCACAGTCCCGGCGGGGTGGATCACTTTACTTCACACGCATTGTGTATAAAACAAAGACAGCATTGGATTTCCTCTAAAATCCTTTTATCATATTTGACCAAACGCTCATCCGCGAATAAGTTTTCTCACAGCTGAAAGCTGCGGTACGTCTGCGTCCGTGACTGCGAACCAGCCCGAGACAGGCTGACCTTTCAGAGCCAACAGCAAACCACTCATTATTAAAAACAACATACATATTCTGAATGTGCACGTCAAAACACACTTTACCGGTCTCAACTGTCTTAACCTTACTGGGCGTGAAACTGCAGCTCAAAGCCCAACCAGCAGGGGGCCCCGGCGAGCACTTCTGGCATTGAAATAAAGTTATAATAAATACAATAATAAAATTAAATTAAATTAAATTAATATGTGTGTTCAAGGCTCCAAGAGTATGTCTAGAATTTAAATATGAGGAAAACCACTTGTCTGTATTTATTATACTTAGAAAAGTGACACTGATTGAGACCATTATTTTACTTTTCATGGAAAAGCTTCACTGAACCACTTCAAGGCAATGGAAAAACATTACTGATAAATAATCGTTTTCAAAGCAAGTTTAACCGGGGCATCTTACTCAATCTGGCAACCCGTTCAGGCTATGTTAGAAGCAGGGCGTCAGTGGATTCAAGATTCGAGATTCTTTATTCGTCACATGCATAGTCATACAAGTACAACAGTGAAATGGAGGAAAATATAGAAAAGAATCATCCTTAACCATCAACTTTAAAATGAAAACTGCTATTTGTTCAGCTCTGGCCAGTGAACTCAGGAGTGACGAAGGATTTTAAGCCGTTAAAAGCACTTTATTTGGAGTCTGAGCTGAACGCGGCTTTCCCTGCAGCTCTGAACAGCCAGCAGCCTTCAAACTCATTTATTCTCAGAAATGGTTTCTGCCTGTTTATACCACGCAGCTCTCAAACACACTGACTACATAAGCACTTTCTCACTAGTTTATTTGCCGCCAGGCTCTAGCTGTGGAGTCAACAGTCGTAACTGGGTGGCAAATTTCTGTTGATTTGGGCGGGAGGTGCTAGACATGATTTTTTTAATGTCATCATATTGTTGAGAGAGGTGCAATTTGTGCATATTTGACCAATAAATATGTGAATTATGGCCTTGGTTTGTGTATCCCAATCTACAAACTGTGTGAAAGTGCCCTTAGAGATACAGCATGGTCCAACTGTTCACTTAGAGCAATTAAAGCCATGACTTTGAAAGGACAATGGAAAACTTATGGCCCTACTTAAAGGTATTTCAAAAGTATCCCAGAGGGGACCACCCTCACAGTGTCTGCACCAAAAAAAAGCATACCTATAGATTAGTACTGTAGTTCATGTGGATTTATTAATAATGTAGACAGTTTGATAAACCGTTTAAGAACTGTGCTGTACCTAAACTGTACTGTGATGGTACTGAAGTTGTATCAGGTTCTGGTGTTCCAGTGTATCTCAGTCCGGTGATAGAGTTTCTCTCCACAGTTTATGGCCGATTGTCCCAAAACCGCGTCCATGGAGTCGAACTGGCAGACAGTTTTTCTGTCAGAGTCACTTTTATTGTGTTATTGTGGTCTTTTATTATTTACAGTCTTGTTTTTATTTTTTTCTCTGAGTTCTTTATGTGTGATTAAACCAAACCCAGAGAACTTGGATCCTGGATCACCTTAACATTTCTGACAGAGTTAAATATACATTTGTTAAGAGTTGTAGAAAACTTCCAGACAGTAGAGCTTGAACTGCATCAACTTCCCAGTTGTTGGTTTGTGTCTCCACTGTTGTTTTTTTGCACGGACAGTAAATAAACAGTGGCCTCTTTCCATGTACTGATGACATTTTGACCAATCAGAAAGCAGCGGCCCACTTTCAGCCCTGCCGTCGAGCAGCTCTGGTTCGGGTCGCTTTATTTGTAATGGAAAAACATTTGTTCGCGGTACTGCATGGTGGAAACGAGCCAGTTGACATACAGATGGTGAGGAGACAGAAGAAGGCAAAAACATCTGTGAGGAAATTGCTGTCAGGACAAAACAGCACAAAAAGCATCTGTTTCTACATCCACCGCTAGCTTTACCCAAACGCCCAGACAGAGTCGCATTACACCCCACAGCAATGTACTTTCACATTTGTACTCTTTGCAAAGGTTTAAATTTAGCTTTTGTTTCGGCCTCCTGTGTGTGATCACACATTGCTTCCCTACAGTCCTCTCTGTGCACCATAATAAATGGTTTTATCTTCTAAAGACCTTTCTCCTCAATGACCTCCAGTTCCATCTCCAGATTTACTCCACTTTAACCCAGGCCAGTAATAGGCCTTTATTGTTTTCTGAAGCTAAATGTTGCTGTTTATTGTACATGTATATGATTAGACCTCCAGATTGATGTTATGCAACAGTAAATCTGTTTTAAAAGCAATCTATTTATTGCCGAGAGGCAGCAAAAGGTGGATTTGATGGGTTTTCTGTTCGTTTCAAGGCTTTTAGGAAACAAAGTCGGTCACATATCTGGTGGTGTATTGAGGAGGGTGCTGTCGAAATCACTTACATCGAGCTAAACAGATGAATTAATCACTGCAGGCGGTGTTAATCTGTAAAGAGAGTCTCTTTAATTCAGGCTGATGTTCCTAGACAGCCTGCTGTGACCCACTTTCACCATGAACATCACAGAAATCTCACTCTCTCGACACCAGTTCCTCAGACAAACAGTTGCATTTCTTTTTCTTTCTCACCAAACAATACAAACAGCATTTTCTAAATCAAAAGCTGCTGACGTGGGCATCATCTACTGTTAAATCTCTGTGTAAATCTGTGTATATTGTATATAATGGTGGATTTTGTGTCATTTTCACTCTGAATTCCACCAAAATGGATTTGGAATTGCGAAAACCAACATGTGCCTTAAGCACAGCTTTAATATAAGGGGTTTAGCAAAGATATTGCATTAAGATTTCATTTTCAGGGGCTCAAATGTAACAGAACTTGAGACCGACAAGCGGTTTCATGATTCCATAACAAATGAAGTAGACAGAAGTTCTGGAGCTGATTCAAATCACTGAATTTGCATTTGATAGCTGTTCAGTGGAGTTCAAAATGAGATCCCAAGAGGTGTCAATGCAAGTGAGGGGGGGTCTCATAGGCTGAAAACACAAAATAAACCAATCAGAGAGAGCTAAAACTTTAGGAGTGCCCAAATCAACAGTTTTAGTTCATTCTTAAAAAGAAAGAAAACACTGACAAGCTCAGAAGACAAGTAAAGTAGATGATTGCTGAATTAATTTCTTGTTGAGGAAAACCTCTTCACAACATCTAGTTAGGTCAAGAGCACTCTTGAGGAAGTCAGCTCATCACTGTTAAAGTCTACAATCAAGAGGCGCCTTCATTAGTGTAAATACAGGGGGTTTATCTCTACATGCAAACCACTGGCAAGACTGAAGATCAGGAGGGCCAGATTACACTGCTCAGTTCTCGAATACGGTTATTTGGACAGAAGAAACCAAGATCAACTTGAATCAGAACAAAGGAAAGAGGACATTTACAGCATTTGAGAGACAGAGTGGCTTACATCTGTAGTCCACAAGAAAAGATGTCCCTCAGAGGAGTAAACCAAGGCTTTAAAACAAGAGCTGCTAGAAAACTACCAGAGAAACAAGTGCTCTACCTTTTAGATCTCAGACAGAAAACTTGTTAGTTAACTTTGTTTAAGATTCAGCCTAAGTGCTCAGTGAAGTGGAAAGAAAGGGACAGCTCATGATCCAAAGCATCTGTGAAACATGGTGGAGGCAGGGTTATGGCTTGGGCAAGTACGGCTGCCAATGGAACTGGGTCACTGGTGTTTATTGATGACAAAACTGCTGACAGACGGAGATGAATGAATTCTGAACTGTTTAAGACTCTCTGCTCGGATTCAGTCTAATGTTGCAAAACTGATGGGAAGGTGCTTTACAGTGCAAATGGATAAAGACCCCAAAACAAGCAACCCAAGTGTTATTCAAGGTAAAGAAATAGGCTGTTCTTTAATGGTCAAGTCAGTCTCCTGATCTCAACCCAGTACAGCAACTTTTCAGTTACTGAAGACAAAACTGAAGGTAGAAAGAGCAAACATGCAACAGGGAAGGCCTGGCAAAGCAGCTCAAGGGATGAAACTTGACATACATATTCAGACTTCAGGCAGGAATTGACTGCAAGGCATTAAAACAATACATATATTCTATACTTTAGAGCCTCTGAAAAATGGCTGTAATTTCTGAAAGCTTAACGCACTACCTGTGTTCAACCCCTTAAATTCAAGTTGAAAGTTTGTGCTTCCATCACATATTGATAATGTCAAATCCATTGTAGTGATATATGGAGAGTAAATGACAAATATGGCATGAATGTCCACGTGTGTGTATCTACAGTGTTTACTTATACACATATACATACATACAACTTGCCTTAGTCTACATTTAATTTACATATACATATGTGTATATATTTTAATATACAGATATCTTAACTTTGTACTGTCCACTTTCTGTTATGACAAAGCAAATTTCCCACTTGTGGAACTAATAAAGGTTTATATTATCTTATACTTATGGACCTAACTGTATACTAGGGTGGCGCATTTATATGCAAATCTCCAGTGGGGAGGATGACATACTGGTGGTGGAGGGGTATGACACAATTTGCCGTGACCCAGCTGACCTTAGCGCAATCACGTAACCCAGGGGGAGTCACAGTGGATTTACACAGACACACTAAAAACACAAACTAACACGCATCCTGCTCAGCGACGGCTAACAAGAGACACTCTGTGAACCAGACTCCCCAAGATAATTCAGACACGCATTTGGAATTTGACAGCTGACCAAGCTTGAGGCCAGATGTAAGCTCTGAAGGACTTTGCAGTCGTGCCGCTCTGTATGTCCATCTTAGTAACATCTTAGTAACATCTTAGTAACATCTTAGTAACATCTTAGTAACATCTTAGTAACATCTTAGTAACATCTTAAGGCTGGACCTCTCACTGGGAGAATAAGGCTGGACCTCTCACTGGGAGAACATGACTGGCGTTTTGCTGCTGCTGTTTTGTAAAGCTAAAAGCAGACTAACATTTCTGCATACGAACTACTATTATCCTTTAACACTATTATAACACACCAGATGTGTGAGACAACAACTCCAAAGCCATATATTTATAACTGTGTGTGTAAAGAAAGGATAAAGACCATGAAACACAGGTAACGTGTCCTTGTTTATTTAATTACTTAAGAACCACTGCTGTTTTTTTTCACATATAAGGCACACAATTACATTACAGTATTTTTGTATTCCACCTGACTGTTGATGCAACATTTACACAATTATTTGGAAGTTTAAAAACAACCTTGTACCAAACTGCACATGTTTACTTCTAGTTTAGAGTTTATATTTAGAGTTTAATGTCTTATGTGACCTTTTGTACTCTGTAAAATCTGGTGTCTCCTCTCACCGTATACATGTACATCTCTGAGACGACAGTAAAGTTCACTTTGACTCAAAGGTCCCAAGACCTGCTGATTTTGTTTGTTTTTATATAGGTCTTAGTGGTCACCAATACTCTATCTGAAGTCTCTTTCTGAAATTCAGCCTTGGTGCAGAATTACAGCCACTTAGAGTCGAGTCAGTCCCACAATGAGATTTCCAGAGGACGTGCCGTTTCTGTGTCTGTAGCTTTAAATGATAATGAGGAGGAGAGAGGCGGGGCAAGGTGGGTGTGGGGGAGGGGTCAACTCGTAGCCACTGTACCGTCACTAATGTTTACAGTGTATAGCGATGGCTCGTAAAGACACAGTGGTTCAAGCTTTCCAGTATGAGCTGAAGAAGTAGAAACTCAGAGACTACAGCAGGAAGTCTCAAAAAACAAAACTAACCCACTGGTTCTTCAGAGGCTCGCATGAAGGAACTAAAAAGTGGTCTCACACAGAGCAGGAAATTCTCTGGGCCGGCAAAGCATGAGAAAGGGGAGGTAGCCTTTCCCTGGATGACGACATATAGGGCC
Organism: Brachypetersius gabonensis; assembly: GCA_037577145.1. Lineage (NCBI taxonomy): Eukaryota > Metazoa > Chordata > Actinopteri > Characiformes > Alestidae > Brachypetersius > Brachypetersius gabonensis. The sequence goes on along the minus strand of JBBJLR010127001.1, from coordinate 10,213 downwards.
AAATTCCAGATAGAGTCTTCTGAGCTGTCGGTCTCTCAAAGTTGGACGATCAAAGCACTCTTTGCACCTATTGCCATTTACACCTAGCCACTACAGGCCCATAGGCAGACTAGGGGAACTTGTATTATGGTAAGAAATCTTATAAAGTGAAATGATCCTGTCATGGGACTTTTAACACCAACCTACATTCATACCAAACCCCTCTACAGCACTTCAACTCATCCCAATTCACCATAACTACACTCTACCCTTCAGATACAACCATTACACACTACATTAAATACAACACAGAAAATTACTTTTGTTTATAATGTGCATCGCCTCACAAATGATGCTTACGTTCGTTTTACATTCTGTAGGGACAGGACATTCAGCCGCTCGCTACACATCAAAAAAGCAAAAAAGATCTTGGTGGTTTTTTGGGGGGAAAATCTTGGAAAGGTGTGTTTTTGGGTGAAATTGATGTTGTGGGTGTTGGCCTTCATTATAAAAGGTAAGGGGTCGCCCAAACAAATAACATAAAACAGCAACTTCTTCCTTCAGCTAATAGACAGCAGCCAGTCGGGCATTTTTAACTGAAATACTATCCATTCACGCCACAAAGGGCCATCGAGGGGAAGTGGCAGATGCTTGAGCACCTAAAGCCCCCGCGCCGCGTAGCAGCATTAATGTGACCTTTACACAGACACTTTGCTGGTGTTGCTCTTTTGCTAAAGTAAAATGGAATAAAGAGCGTGAAAGTGCTGCTCACTCTCTCTGCAGCTCTACTGTTCCCTCGCAGAGCGCAGAGCCGACTCCAGCTCCCGGCTTAGCTCCCAGCTGCTGCAGACACCACGGCAGGGCTGTTTCTGCAGGCTTTGGTAAGGAACACACACAAACAGATCTGGACTAGGCGCTTTCCTTTATACTTATATAATATCTTGTATAATGTACAGTTTTTTATATTATACTGTTCTATTGTATAGTTTTATTCTGTTGGTTATGCTGCTACTAGTATTTATACCCCAGCATTTGTGTATATAGCATAGTGCATTTCATAGTAAGCCTTTTCTACAGTACACTTCATATTGTTCTTAACTCTGTGTGTTATAACAAAGTTTAGCTAGATCAAGTTTTCTGATTCTAATTGTACTGTTTATGCATTAGCCCCAACATCACAAAACTCATTAGTTTAATCCCTGGCGATGCCACAGTCATCCATGTCTGCGAGTCTGTCCTTGGATGGGTAGAGTGGTGCTGCCTCATCCCCATCACTCAGTATGATGCTAGTAAACTGCCGAAACAGCAATAGCAGTGTTCTCCTCCCAAGCGTCTAACTGTTAAACTAGCCGCAGTTTAGTGGAGCTTCACATGGACGAATACAGAACTCCAGGAACATTGGAGGCATCACATGGGCGAAGGAATGGTGGAGACTGAGCTAGCGGGTTCGACTGGACAAGACTAGCATAGCCACAGTTTCAGAATACTAACTAACTAACAAACTATCTATCTATCAAACCATCTATCTATCAAACCATCTATCTATCAATCAATCAATCCATCTATCAATCAATCAATCCATCTATCAATCAATCAATCACTCCATCTATCAATCAGAGGATTTCAAAGCATAAATGAAAAAAGTAAAGAAGGCAAAAAACATTTGAGGACAATGTTTCAATACCACAGGAGATCACGGCAAAAAAATACCGTAACTATTAAGATTCAACATGGATAATTATGAAGTGCATTGAAATAAATAAGGATATCGTCTGATCTGAAATAATAGTTTGTGGTTTATGAGTAATTGCACAGCTCTAATAAGATTTTTGGCCCATCCCTACTCATTCACTTGTTTGTTTTTCAGAGACAGTTGTTTTCTTTCTGCCCCGTCTGCAAACATTTAGCAGGATGATGATAAAACGACAGTCTTTTGATTTTCGGTTCGGGTTCCTCTGGGATTTCTTGACCCGGTCTAACTAACCTCTTAATTAGCTGATCATTGGTGACACAGAACAGGCTCTTTGCCCAAATGACTGTTTAGGGAGCGTTCAGCTCGGCGTTCCAGGGGCTCGGTGTGTGTTGGGTCTGATCAAAGGGAAAGTTCCAGCATCTACAGCCCTTAAGCTGAGCAGGAAATGACATGGGAAGCCCACTGAGCTCCTTCCCTCAGGTAACCCGAGCCTTTTGAACCACTTTCTGCACAAAGCACAGCCACACACTGCAGGCCTGCATACACACATCCCACACCCACTAATGGAACACACTCTCGGAGCAAAGGGAAGGAAATGCACACCGTGTTTCAATTCCGAGTCATTAGACAATAAAAGGCCCAACAGACAAAATCACTGTTTTACAAGTAGAGGTGGGCAATATGACATTTTATCATTATGATACATTAGGACTGGAACAACTAATTGACATCATCAATAATAACTGATGATGAAAATAACTTCTACTCAGTTTGTCATTATGTCACCTCAGCATGTTGTGACTGCTCCGTGTCATATTTTAGTCCTTTTAAACTTTTTCTTTATTTTCAAGTTACTTTAGTTTTAGTACCCAGCATTTCTGTATATAACAGAGTGTATTTCCATGTTTAGCCATTTTTTCTATAGATGTATTTACTTAGACTGTGTTATATTGTTCTTGCAGTCAACACATACGCACATTCCTCTGCGATCAAGGTTTTCTGATTCTGATGTCATTGCGTAAACAACGCAATGCTCTTCAATAAAGTTTCCAATAAAAGGGAACTAAAGGTTTTTATCATGACGGAGTCAAATCAGGCATCATTAGGACACGCAGAATTTCCCAGATCTATTCAGGCTCCGCCCACAACAGTGTCCATTCAGCTTCTGACGCCGGACTGGACAAGCTTAACAGAAGACAAGCTTGTGAAATCAGCCCAATGAGAAACTCAGCTTTTATCACCACAGATCATTTACAGTCGTTTCTATTCTATATGTTATGATGGATTAGACAAATTTCCAGTAAAAATGTAGTATTTTGTATGCGTGTGTGGGGGCATGTTTCTGAGCTATTTGTAGTTTGACATGGTAAACAAAAGCTACAATCCAGCCATTCATAATTGTTTCCATCTAAATATCAATATATTGATCATTAGCCTTGAAGATTTTGATCACAGGCTTTTCACAACACTGCAGAGGCAACAAGCTGCTTGACTCTGTGAGCAAAAAAAACACCTTTTGAAAACAAACAAGATATTTACATGTAAAAAGGAATACAGGTATACCGACATAATGCTAAATATACACTACATGAGATTTTTACAATGGCTTGTCCAACCTACCAACTGTTGCTATGAATTAGCCCATTTGTGGGCGGAGTCTGAATAGGTAAAAAAAAAAACCAAGCCACTTCAGTTGAATGAGGAGAGTAAGAGGACACACAACACCAAAACTGAATAGTGTTTAATGTATAGCACATAGTGTTTAGTATCTAGTATTTAAAGTAATGGAACTCACCTGTGTGTGTTTGTTTCAGTGCTTAACCGGCTCTGCGAGGCTGTCCGAAGAGCCCTTCTCCTCCAGCTGCTGCAGGTTGTCAGTGGCAGTCGGGCTGATGCCTAGAAGACAAAAAAAATCAGCACAAAGAAATATGAAATATTATTCTTTATCTGGCCCCAGTGTAATATTATCAACCAAGTTACTTATCTATAGTATAATACCCCAGTATTTGTGTGGATAGTAAAGCGTATTTCAAATTGTAGACTTTCTGCAGAGTTTATGCTGAATTTATTTAGACTTTGTATTTTATACTGTTATATTGTCTCTGTGACTCTGTGCAGTCGTAACCTAAGCAATTTCCTCCAGGATCAATACGGTTTTCTGATTCTGGTTCAGTGGGGCACATACACCTCTCTTACTGACCACAGCTTTTTGCTTTCAGACTGTTTTCTGGAGAGTTTTATTGACTTTACATTATATTTTACATTGTTTCTGTTTCTCTGTGTGCAGTTTCCTTCAGGATCAATACAGTTTTCTGATTCTCATTCTTTATTACAAGGGTAAATGGGGTGAACTAAATCTAAAGCAAAATGTAAAAGAAGTACCTAGAAGTGCAAAATGAACCTAAAATACAACTCCTGGCTTTAGTATAGTGAGCGATTTTTATGCATTTATAATGAATAAGCATTAAA
>JBBJLR010126994.1:0-18136 GCA_037577145.1 Brachypetersius gabonensis | reverse complement strand
CTTTGAGGTCATTAACTAACTCCTCCCGTGTAGTTCTAGGATGATTTCTCACCTTTCTCAGAATCATTGACACCCCATGATGTGATTAATGGTTGGTAGGGGTTCAAATACTTATTTCCCTCAATTTTTGTGGCAATATACACTGTACACTGTTGACAAAAAAATAATTTAACAATTTTGTAACATACAGATTAATGTAAATTCAGCTACATTTCCATATAAAAATGTATAAATGTTTTGGTACTGAAGAGAGAAACACAAAGAGGCGTGAGGTTTGAAAATAGTCAATCAGAGAACGCTATTTATTTCTCCATGCTGCATATTGGCTGCTGCTCTGTGATACATCCCTTGCTGTACTTAGAGGCAGGAGGTTTGAAAGCAGCCAATCTGAGCACATTTATATTTCCTTGGTGCTGATTCCCCCTTGGAGCGGCTTGCAGTGGACACAGGTCCGTTCTCACAAGAAGGCAGGAGATGTGATTCCAGTTATTAATCTAGGTTTTTGTTTCGCTTGTAAAATTAATATCCAAAAGAAAACACACATAAAACCACAGCAGTGGGCAATGGTTGGTTTACCACAGGGAGAAGGGATGATAAATAGGCCAGGGAAAAACTATAGTTAGTCATGTTACGTTCCGAAGGTCGGAAGCATAGGCTATAGGCCTAACACTACCCTCCTGCTCCTGAGAAAGAACAGCTCCCAGACCACTATGGCTGGAATCAATCAAAATAAACGGATTCAAAAAGTCTGCATAAGCTAGTACCAGGGCTGATATAAGCTTGTTTTTTTTAAGGTTTCTAAACTTTGGTCCATTCAAAAGTCATGGCCCCTCAGGCCTCTTCTTGGACTTAGTGCCTACCTGTTCAGCCACCAGCTTAACCAAGGGAATGTCATGCAAGACGAGGTTGGTACAACCCAAGTCACCATCATGAGCAGAGAAAACAGTGCTGTACCTCTGCAACAAAGATCTAACCCTCACCTGTTCCTGCTCAGGCAAAGCAGACAGATCCACTGCCCCTACCCTGTCCTGCACAGAACTCTAGCAACTTGAGTGGAAACAGTGGCTATACGTGTAAGAGATCTCACTTCCGTAACTCCGACTGGTAGACTAACAACATGGACACTGCAAACAGAGCCAAGACTAACCCGGGGTTGAAGGAAAACTTTCGTTGTCCCTACATTAATTACCCGGACATAAGCTGTACCCCTGTGAACCTGAACAAGATGTGGGAAGCTAGAAGCCCAGCTAGCAAGCCAGTCTCTAGAGGCCCAAACAGGACAGAACAACCAGAGAGCTGTTCCAAACAGGTACTGGAAAACAACTTCATCACCCCACCAGGGATGATCAAGACCTTTCCCTCGCAATGAGTCAGTACACCCCCATCTGAACTGTGGCCCAACAACTCAGTGGGCTTCAGTTTTCCAGCTGCTTGGAGGAATGGGGTGGCAATGCCACATTAGCAGGTGAACCATTGGTTGAGCTTGTGCGATGGTGGTAGGGAACCCTCTGCATATTACAAAATGACCTGGCTGCTGACACTTTCAACAAACCACTGAACCACTGTGAGGTAGCTGACTGTATGATGAATGGGTCTGCAGTGAGGCTATAGTCTGGGTGAGCTGATTGAGTTGCTCCTGCTGTTGCATCAGGAGTTCCTTTAACTCACTCAATTCTGTCACTTGTAGAGGAACGGGAGAGGCCGAGCAAGGGCCACCTTGTACAACATACTGAAAACCATAAGAGGAAGGAAGAGACTAACTACACCCGTTCACGACAACCGGCAGTCCCTCTCTTATCCACTTAAGAGCCTCCCCACACACCTCCAACAAAGCAGTGGTAGGCTGATGGCAAACAAACTGCTTTAACTCCTTACGCAGCATATCATCAGGGACATGTTCTACAAATTGATCGCAAAGTAAAACATCCACATTGACCATACCTTCTGGGACACATTGCTCTACCAGCTCCATTAAGGCCAATAGAGCAAGAGCAAACTTCTGTAACATCTTACCTTCTTGCTGTCTGCGATAAAAGAAAGCTTGTTGAAAAGTTACATATTACTGGGCACAAACATACAGTTCCGTTAATGTGGCCAAGACCTTAACGGGGTCCCCTCGTTCTGCACTAGGACAATACTGAATACTGGCCTCTCCTTCTAAATGATCAAAAATACAGAAGGCCTGGTCCATTGTAGAAAGATGGCATGCACATGGCTGTATCTCCAGTGCCAGTCTTAGCACTAAATATGGGACATGTACGATCTCGAGGTACAACTACCAGACGTTAATATGCAATGTGTTCGTAAAATACCTATTTATGTATTTTACGAACATAAATACATAAATACAGTAAACAGACTCACCGAAGCAGCATCACTGGCATTGGTCGACATGGCAACTGTGTCAATATCAAATGATCAGTGAAGCGTAACCTGATTGGCTGGATGAATTGAGACAAGGATTGATTACCCAGATGTTGACTCTGTATTTTTTGGCACAGAATTTTTTTAGCAGAATTTTTTCACGTTAATTTTATACATGTAAAAATTTTAAAAATGGAATATTCTGAGACATACTTCTATGGATACCTTGCTCAAGCCTACCTCAGTGATGACACTAGCAGTGTTGGGATTAAACCCCCCTAACCTTCTGATCACAGGGCAACCACTTGGACAGCAAGTAAAAAAATTAGACAATTATAATTTTAATATTTTCTCATGATGTTTCATAGGTTCAGCATCATATGCTCTCATACTCTGTATTGAGTGAGGGCTGAGGCAAGCAGAATGTAGATGTGAGATCCACAAACAAAAAACAGAAGCAGGGGAGGATAACAGAAACAAGACACAGTTCAACAGAATAACAAATGGGCAGGACTAAGGCGGGGCTAAGATGAAAACAACAACAGACACACATGGATAACAAGAAAACAGGGGGAAAATACTCAAGGAACATAAGTACACAACTAGGACGTAACATACACATTGCAGAAAACAAGTGATTGTATTAATCCAAAGATGTAGTCAAGCATTTCTAAATATTGCATCTTTTCGCGAGAGTACAGCAGTCCTTCAATGAGGCCTTTTTCTTGAATTATGTCTGCATGAGGTTGTCAGTGTTTACACTATTTTGTTCCATGTGTTAGCATTTTTATACATTAGTATTTTCATATCTGATTTCAACTGGCTTGTCCCAAAAAAGTACACAAAAACTCAAGGTGAAAGAGACACAGACTATGGCCTTTAAGAAGTAAATTAGAAGCAGTAAACAAATGCCTCAGGGATGCTATCTGTGTGTGTATGCTTCTGAAATGCCAAAATACTGATGACCCATATAGATGAACACTGTCTGTGCCTGAGGTAAGATCAGCTGTGTTTTTTGTATTACAGTGTAATATTTGTGTCTGTTTCAGCATCAGAGTGCAGCTTTTTTCATCTTTCTAGATGAAAGGCATAAACTGCTTCTAGATCAGCTCTCTCATTCTGTAAATATAACCAAAGAAGAGAGCGTCCATAAATAATGAAGTGCAATATTTTGTGCTGTGTATGAAAGCACATTTATGAAATACAGAGCTAAAGACAAACAGAGGTACTAAAAATTCCACATCGTCATCCTTTATTTTGTATATTTTCGGATACATCATTATTTCAGAATAATTATGTGTTTAATATGTTACTGAAACAAAGTGTTACTGAAACATAGACATTTTAGCACATCCAGTGCTCATGATAAGTATATGACCCACATTATCATTATATATATCTTTCATTGGAATACTGTGCCAGTCATTTCTGGCAACGGTTTATGACTTCAGTCAAGACAGTGATCACTCAGTAACTTCCTTTGTTTTAAATAATGGGTTATTTTGGCCACTAAATCTATGCATGAGGAAGACCTGTGTAACTAATTTAAGCTTAGCTCAAATTACAAAAATAAAAAAAGTGGTATAGCTATAATAGTAACATCACATTTCAGATAACATACTTATTTAATTGTGATTTAGCATGTTCATCTTACTTTATGTTTCTGTTTCTAGCTGTTTTTGTTTCTATTTCTTGTTTCTGACTAAAAATCTGCAGCTATAAAAAGTTGATTACTATTATAATAGTTGATAACAATTGCATGTTACCATTTAAATGAGACCAGTATCTGAAAATGGACGGCCTAAATTATATGAGCTGGCTAGAGAAGCTGTGGATACAGGGCCAGGACTTAACAAATGCCTCAAGATTGTTTAATTCTGAAGTGAACAAGCCAGAATGACCAGGTTGTATTTTCAGTGTTCACTACCATATTGATGGGTGACTAGAAGAGTTCCTAAAGACTACTCCTTACAGTATGAGTGTGTCCACTACATACTGTAAAAGAATCACGGAGATGGATAAAGTATCATTCCTCTCCTAAAAATGTTTGTAAGCTGTATCTAATCACATTCTCCATTGCACAGTTGGCACCCACCTGTGGTAATCATCAGATGATCTTTTTCGGTACTTGGTAGTGCAACCGAAAGCAAACAGTGAAATATGGGTGGTGAAGCACTGTCAAAGGATCTCTGGGATAAAGTTTTGGAAAAGCACAAGTTAGAGAAGTTAAAGGCTTTCTTAAAGGTTTTCTCAAAGGCCAATTCGGTAACACTTTATAATAATGTTCTGTTGTAAGGCATTTATAAGTGATTAGTTAATGATGAACTAATTATTTACAAAACATTCACAAATGATTAATTAATGATATGCTAACAGTTTGTGTATGTTTTGTTAATACATTTATAAGTCATTTACAAGTGGTTAGTTAATGATGAACTAATCATTTACAAAACATGACTATGCATTCAAAATAAATAATAAATTATATGTTAATATATTTGTGTATGTTTTGTAGAGTTAGTTATAAATCATTTACAAGTGATTGGATAATGATGAAATAATCATTTACAAATCATGCCTATATGTTCACAAATGATTATTAAGTAATATGCTAATGATTTACAAACATGTCATTATTTGTCTTTAAAACAATAGCATATTACGAAATGATCAAACAAATCCTAAGTAAATTCTTATTTAGTTACTATTTAATATGCTAATAATCACTTAAAAATCATTGAAATATCAGCATTGTAAACAGAATAAAGGTGTCAATTATGGAAAAATGATGATCAAACCATTAGAAAATAATCAGTATATAATTTTTGTATGCTTTGGTAAAGTTGTAAGCTGGTCTGTTAAAAAGCACAAAAATGCAATTATGCTAGAGCCATTTTTTTCTTTTTTCTTAAATAATGCCCTATTTGTTGTCAAGTGAATCAACATGGAAATGACTTATAACACATGTACAAATAAGAAAAAAATAATCTGCTATTCCTGACCTATTACAATGTCCATATGTAAATCATCTGCAACTCTTTGTAAAGATGATTACTGTAAGCTGCAAAACAATCACTCTTTAACTGTGTATCAGGAAATATGAGGAAATAATGCTTAAAGGTGATGGCAGAAAAACATTTATTTCAACCGTGTAGGTTCAAAATAACATTTTCTATTAAATGGAACAACTTATAACAAAATTTGTAAACTATCATTTGTTAATCTATCTATAGAGTTTCCCAATGTCATGAATGAGACGACCTAAGGGTCCACTGTGATAATCTTTCGCCAGCCATTCTTGCCATTCAATAACTGCAAGGTGGTTAACCAGTAGTTCTTCTGTGCAGTTTCCCCTAAGCCTCCACACATTCTCCTTGTAGGTCTTCCAGGCCCTCTCAATGTGTTGGGTATGAGCTCCTGTCTGGGCATCAACAAATGCCACACTGTGGTTCACAGTATAATGCTTGTAACCAAGCTGGGGCAGAGCATGTCTGTAAGCCCTCCACTCATCACTGATGATAATGGACCCTTTCTTGGCATGGTGAGCAATAAGTGGAATCAGTTCCCTTCTGGTCCTCCTTTCAACTAAGCGGAGGACTGGTTTTACAGATTTGTGTCTTTGGTATTTCACTCCCAGCATGCCAAACACCCACTTCCTCCTTTTCCATCCACCATCCATTCTGCCTCGCCCATACTGAGACAAGAAAAAAAGTCCAAAGAATGAAAGGAGTTTTAAATAGATTTGAAATTAATTTAAATAGATAATTGTTCAAACCCTGTGTAATTATGGTGGATAGTTTAAATTATAATAGTTATGTAATAAAAATATTAATAATTATTAAAGTTACAATTCACTTTAAGGTGTCCTTGTTGCACTGTAATTATACATTTAAGTTTTGAGTAATATTAATTAACTACATGTACTTTCTATTTAGGGTTTAGGGTTTGGTTTAGGGTTACCTGCAATTATGCATATTTTATTGATTTTATAATGGTAAGTACATGTAATGTGCAACAAAGACACCATAAAATAAAGTGTTAACATAATTATGACTCTTGCCTTCCTTTTATGTCAAAAGTGACTCTCATCTATAACAATGAACTGTCTTCTGCCCCCCATATGTTGTCCTCTTCTTCTTCTCAATTTGTCCATTTCCACCACACACTTTTTTGGCCATCATTGACAAGGTTGCAGAGCTCCCTGCAATGTCATCCTCGATCATATCAATTTGCCGCAAACGAAGTCCTTGAATAAACCTAATAAATACAGTACAGAAAGTACAGAAAATTAATTGACAACATGTGATTGAGGTGTGCGTGTGTGTGTGGGGTGGGGGTTAAACTAACCTGTACAGAAATTTCATCCATTTGAAGATTGAAACTTTGGAATGACTAAATATTGACTTGTGCCTAACTGACTTCTTCATTCTTCTGCCTCTGTGACTACTTCGCTGGCACCTCCTGGCAGATAAGTGAAAAGACATATGCATAGAAGCCAAATAGGTTTCAACATATAAATTCAGATACAATAGTGAATGTGTGATCTACAGTGGTGAAAGTCCATTGGCACAAGAAGTGTACATTTGATTTGGAGATCTGAGCTATTTTATACTACTTCATAATTTACTACAATATGAAAATTATAAATTTATTAAAATACTGTGAAAACACACATTACATATAGTAATCTGACATCTATAACTATCTATGAAAATCAAGCTTTTATAAAAATACAATATGAGTATGTAATACATAATGGATTGCATAATTTAATTTAAAAGAATAAAAAAGTAAAACTACGAATGCATCAGGTATGCATTACATTACAGATCTCAAAATGCACCCCACCTTACTTACCATTCAAAAGTGTCAATGCAATTACTTTGCTTCAACTTCATTCTGCAACCACATGAATTACATTTAATCGTCCTTTTAAGTAATTGTTTCTCTTGCAGCCATTTTATAAGTTTCAGATGTTTCTTTTCCTCAACCAGCTCGCTCAACTTTCTAACTAAACTTGGCATACTTGGCCTTGTACGTGTAGTTCTCCTCTGGTCCCCCTCCCACAGTGTGTGGATGCGCCAAAACGTTCAAACTGTAGCGCTAGTGTCACCCATACACAGCTAATTAGATCCATAGAAAATAATGTTAAATTGTAAAATTATTTTTTAAGAATTACCATCATACGAATATGTAATAATTTGTTACAACATTTATTTGATTGTTTATATCTATAATTTAACAATAAAAAAGGTCAAACATTACATTTTCAATATGAAGTGTTCTTATTGGTTGTATTAGTTGTGACGTACATGGCCATTAAGAGCATGTGAACTAGCGGCAGAAATGGCAGCACCGATTGGTACCGAAAAACCTTTCACCCGTTATAGAAAACGGTCCAAACAGAATACAGATGAAACAACCATCGAGCAAAGAGAAAAGGATGACGCGGGCAGTTGCAGCAGCACAGGTAAGTGTACATTTACCACACAGTGGTAACATTTCTGTTAGCTAACTGCAAACAATGTAACGTTACTTAGCTAACGTTTTTACATTTGACTACATTCTCAATATTAAAGTAACAAACATTATCTCTGACAGTAGAAAAAATATTTATTCTGATGAGGTCAAAACTGTATTTTGGTGTAATGTGTCTCAGTATTAAGCTCTCTCTATTTCTCTCTCTGCATTAGACAAGAAAAGCAGTGCTGGGACAGATGTATCAGCTGACCTCAATGACTCAGACTCATCAGAGTCATTCAATCAAGCGGAATCTTACTCTTCTACATCATCTTCCTTGTCTTCTTCATCCTCCTCATCCTCCTCCTCATCTACTGATTATCAGAGAAAAAAAGTGGAAAAAACGCAACAAGTACAAGAAAAAGAAGAACCAGAAGGGGAAGAAGAAGAAAGAGAAGATAAGGAAGGAAATAAACTTTTTAAAGAGAGGTGAGTGGTGTTGGATTTTATCATCTTTAGCTGAGCAGTTGATGGACCTTTCTCACATTTCTGTATTTAGTGTTTTCACGATTTTCAATCAAAGGAAAAAAATGAGAGAGATATTGCATTAGCGTTAACTAGTTTTTTGTAACTTGATGAGAAGGTGATATAATACAAAGCATAGTCTGACAAATGTACATACATTGTTTTTTTTTAATCAAAATCTGAAAACATGTCAATGCGTTATGATGATGACCGTTAAAACGCATCATCACAGTCTTGTGAAAAGGGTCCGTTGGTGGCTGGATCACCAATTAGAAGCTAGTGGAGAGAAGTATTTACTGAAGCTGTCAGTGTAGATAACTTTTTCAGGAGTGATGTCATGTCTAGGACCTCCTTAAGGAGAGCCTGCAATACACAAGAAAAAGACAAAAATTGTAGTGTTCTTGTAATTATGGGACCCTTGGTTTATAGTACACTTCACTGATACAACTGGCTTGCAACTGGATTTGTCTCAGTGTTTATGGATTGCTTGGGTTATACCTTTACAAGAAGATACAACTAGTTTGCATATCACATATACTTTCAGGCTGTAAAATGTTCCAGTGTTAACCATATCTTTTTTGAGACACAGCATGTTGATCAAGAATAGCGTTGATATTTATTTTATATAATTGCATTATATGTTTTCATACTAGTTTAGAGTTCAAAGATTGTTACCAAAGTTACCATTTGTCATGTGAAGTGCTCAATTGCTCATTTTTGCAAACCTGCTGGTTACAGGTTGTGTATATATGTTTGGAGGGGCTGGGAGTTTACAAAATTTGTTATAAGTTGTTCCATTTAATAGAAAATGTTATTTTAAACCTACATGGTTGAAATAAATGTTATTCTGCCATCACCTTTAAACATTATTTCCTCATACTTCCTGATAAACAGTTAAAGAGTGATTGTTTTGCAGCTTACAGTAATCATCTTTACAAAGAGTTGCAGATGATTTACATATGTACATTGTAATAGGTCAGGAATAGCAGATTTTTTTTTCTTATTTGTACATGTGTTACAGTAATTAGGGGATGCAGAAAGTGGTGTAAATGCCTTGTGTACACCTACAGATCATTTGTAACAGGTAAGAAAGATCTACAAATGATGAGTAAAATGTGCTGCAATGTAAGGGCTGACTACAGACAGATGTCTTCTCTGACACATGGAGTATGTTAACACTGAAACTGGTTCACATTATCACTAGATCCCACACTCTCCAAGACTATGCTGAGGAAAGAAAGGGTTTAACACAACCCAATGTAATCCCCTAACTGTAAGTCATTTCCATGTTGATTCACTTGACAACAAATAGGGCATTATTTAAAAAAAAGAGAGAAAAAAAATGGCTCTAGAATAATTGCATTTTTGTGCTTTTTAACAGACCAGCTTACAACTTTACCAAAGCATACATAAATTATATACTGATTATTTACTAATGGTTTGATCATCATTTTTCCATAATTGACACCTTTATTCTGTTTACAATGCTGACATTTCAATTATTTTTAAGTGATTATTAGCATATTAAATAGTAACTAAATAAGAATTTACTTAGGATTTGTTTGATCATTTCATAATATGCTATTGTTTTAAAGATAAATAACGACATGTTTGTAAATCATTAGCATATTACTTAATAATCATTTGTGCACATAAAGTCATGATTTGTAAATGATTATTTCATCATTATCCAATCACTTGTAAATTATTTATAACTTAATCTACAAAACACACACAAATATATTAACATATAATTTATTATTTATTTTGAATGCATAGTCATGTTTTGTAAATGATTAGTGCATCACTAACTAACCACTTGTAAATTACTTGTAAATGTATTAACAAAACACACAAACTGTTAGCATATCACTAATTAATCATTTATGAATGTTTTGTAAATAATTAGTTCATCATTAACTAATCACTTACAAATGCCTTACAACAGAACATTATTATAAAGTGTTACCGCAAATTCTTAAGAGCACAGTAAAATCTATAATTAAGAAGTAGAATGTGTATGGCTTGAAGGACCCTACCCAGATCAAGTTCTCCCTCCTAACTGGAAGGAATGGTAAGGAGAATACTGGTCAGAGAGGCCACCAATGAAGCAGTTACAAGATTTTTTAGCAAAAAGTGGTCATTGTATGACTGGGACAACAATATCACAAAAGCTCCACATTTATGGCATTTATCAGACGCTTTTATTCAAAGCGACTTCCATTCCCTAACTACAGAGGACAATCTCCCTAGAGCAACTTAAGGTTAAGGGTCTTGCTCAGGGACCCATTGGTGGTCCCTCCACAAATGTGGCTTGTTTGGGAGGGTTGCAAGAAATAAGCCACTCTTCTAGAAAGGCTGCCTTAAGTCTTGATTAAGTTTTGCCAAAAGGCACCTTTAAGATTCTGAGGCCGAATGGATAAAAGTGTTATGGTCTGACAAGACAAACATTAAAATTCTTTGCCCTCAACACCAAACAGTACATCTAGCAGAGAGCTGATACAGCTTGTCATTCAGAGATCACTGTACCTACAGTAAAGTGTGGAGGTGGCAGCATCCGGTTGTGGGGTGTTGCTCTAGAGCAGGGACTTCTCAGGATAGCATGGGGCAAAATACTGTAAAATTCCTGTGGAAAACCTGCTGCTCTCTGCCAGAAGGTTTTCAATGAGAAGACAGTTCACATTCCAACATGACAATGACCCAAACATGCGATATTTACTACTCAGGGACTGAAGGAGAAAGAGGCCTAGTCAGAGACAAGACTGATTTTGAACAGTTATATAAAGAAAAGTTGAGAAAAACTAAACAGTCTAGATGTGCAAAGTTGGTAGAGAACAATCCCAAGAGACTCAAGACACAATGTACACACACAGGACAGAATCTCTTATCTATCTCATTGAATTTATTTGTGTTTTATTTTTTTTTCTATTTTTTTTTCTACCATATGTTTCATTTGGATAGTATGAGCTGCTTTCAGTGAATAATGCTGAGGAAGTATTTTGTATATGTTCATATGAGGCTGCAAAGCAACAAAATGTGAATAATTTAAAGAGGTTGTATGTTTCTATACCCACTTTAGATGTACTATAATGTATATGTCTAATTTTTGGAAACACTGTCAGTATTGTACTAATATAAACCATGTTACTTCTAGATTACTACAGCTATTGCTTTTAGCACTAGCATGTGTTTGTGGCTGTGACATTTGAGCTCATAATGGCAGGTTAAGTGGTGTGTATTTCAGGCAGCAGCTCAGCGAGGGTGCAGGTTCCTGAGGATGGGGTAGCTTAAAAATCCCACTTTTGCTACAGGCACTCTGTACATAAGTGCACATTTAAAACCATCACAGGCACTCTGACCTGTCAATGAGAATTTCTCTCACACCCCAAGGCCTGTAGCTGGCAAACAGCCCTGACTTCTGTTTTTACCCTTCTGCTAAAGTAAACAGGGGACATTAACATTGCTTGGTCTGGGCTATGTTTCATGCTGCTATTGTGAAGGCCTGTTGGCACTGCATAACGACTCTCTGCATATTTTCCGGCATAAGAAAAGCAAACAGTTTGAGTTTGACCCTGCCATGAGAGAGAGAGAGAGAGCGAGAGAGTGAGAGAGACTGAGAGAGAGAGAGAAGAGAAAGCAAGGGGAATGCTCTTGAATGTAAACACACTGAAGGAATTGAGGAGCATTGGCAAGGATATTTCATGACTTTATTTAAAAAAAGCATTTGGTAAGTTTTTAGAAACATAAAAATCTATGCTTCTGTTGCACAAAATCAAGATCAAGGAGTCTGTCATGCCATCTATAAAAGTGGAACAAAACAACAATTCTCCCCGGACCAAACTGTACCGAGCACAAAGCAAGTTGTATATGTGAAGGGGATTTATTCAATTTTTTACATTTTTATTTTGAAAAAACCATTGGAACTATGCATATTTTTCATTCGTTAATTGTGTCATGTGAGCTACAACCATGGCTCAATGGGTGGCAACGGTCCTAAGGACTGAACAAGGATACCTTGCGGCTCATGGCTTCACAGGCCATGACAAGATGAACAAAGTTGTCATATCTGCTTGCAGTGTCACTGGGCTGGGCACAGTAGGCACAGGGCATGGCCAGGGGTAAGTACTGGTGTTGAGGAGCCTGTGCTGTGGGAGGCCCTAGTTTGAGACACCCCTGAATTGATAGGATAAAGATTAGTTACACGCTTCCTCATCATAACAGATCTTTGACCCCTCCTGCACCAGAGAGGAGGAGAGAGTACAGGTACAACAACAGGTCAGAATTCTCTCTGGCAAGTCAAGCACACCGATACCATGTTTATTAAACCACGTCTTGGTACTATTTGTCACAGTCATGCCTGAGGACTTGTGAACTCTGGGACAGTTCCTTCACTTCAACTGGATTACGGCAGCACGGATGAGGACTACGGCGAGGAAGAGTGGAGTGAGAACACGGGGGCTCGACGAACTTCGACTGGCACGGGTACATTTCCAGCCTTCCTCCCGGGTCTTACAAGACGTTCTAGGGACCTCCCGGAATTCCCAAATTCCTTAGCGGGAAGGACGAGGACTTCACGTATGGCTGGAGTGGACGACCTGAAGACCGGCCGGTGAGGGTTGCATATAGGGATCTTTTCGCAGGGGGATCCGCATCATCTGAGAGACCTCGGAACCAGAGAAGGAGAAGGAGAAGAGGTTTCGTCTCTTCTCTCCTTGCTGCAGGCTGCTGCATGCTCTTTGCCGGCTTTCTCTGCACTGCCTATGGCTGCTGCACGTTCTTCACCAGGGGTCTGGGTGCGCTCCTCTCAGCCAGTCCAGTTGGCCTCTCAGCCGTTCCAGCCAGTCAAGCCTGCCTCTCAGCCGCTCCAGTCAGCCCTGATGACTTCGCAGCCGCTCCAGTCAGCCCTGATGACTTCGCAGCCGCTCCTGTCAGCCCTGATGACTTCGCAGCCGATCCTATCTTCCGAAACTACTCACCGTTGTTCTCCACACCGGGCGGTCCAGCTCCTGACCCCCCATTGGTTCCCGCACCAGATGGTCCAACTCCTGACTCACCGCTGGTCTCCACACCGGGTGGTGCAACTCCTGCTCAACCGCCGGTTTCCACACAGAGCGGTCAAACTCCTGACCCACCACCAGTTTCCCTACCAGGTGGTCCAACTCCTGACCCACTGCCAGTTCCCGCACCGAGCGGTCCAACTCCTGACCCACCGCTGGTTTCTGTACCGGGCGGTCCAACTCCTGACCCACTGCTGGTTTCCACACTGGGCGGTCCAACTCCTGACCCACTGTCGGTTTCCATACCAGGCGGTCCAACTCCTGACCAGCCGCCGGTTCCCGCACTGGATGGCCCCGATCCTGACCAGATGCTGGTCCCTGCCCCGGGTGGCTCAGCTACTGACCAGCCACTGGCTTCCGCACCAGGTGTTCTTCTTGTCCGGATTACACCGACCATCCAGACTCCAGGGCTGGACTCCAAACAGGTCATCCAGAATCCAGGACTGGACTCCAAACCGGTCTGTTTGACCTCAGCACTGGTTGTAACATTTGCCTCCCCTCCACTTCAGTATGGTCTGCCGGCTCCTCCTCCACCAACGCCTTGGTGGGACTCCCTTTCTGGTTCCTCGCACTCCGCCTTTTCCTTTGATTGGAAGGGCTGGGAGTTTCTCCTCAGCACCCTGGAGTTGCGCATAGAGGTGGGGGTACTGTCACAGTTGTGCCTGTGGACTTGTGATCTCTGGGACAGTTCCTGTCTGTGACTACTGGCGGTCGCCTTGATCCTATGGACTTCCCTCCTTGTAATGAACTAATCAAGCCACCTGCTCTAAATCACCCAGTCATCACTTCCTTCACATGCTGCTGTTCTCCTATCACTCATTGTGTTTTCCCCATTAGTCCTTATTCCTGTCTCCCCAGTATTTAAAGTGAAAGTGACAATCTGGTCATATGTGAACACACCACAGCACACAGTGTGAACAGCATGAAATACTTCCTCTGCATTTAACCCATTCACCAAGTGAAGCAGGGGGCAGCTACAAAGACAGCGCTCGGGGAGCAGTGTGTGGGGATGGTACCTTGCTCAGGGTACCTCAGAGGTGCCTAGTGGTCATGGGAATTGAACTCGGACTTTCTGATCACGGGGCGAATGCCTTAACCACTAGGCCACCAGCTGTGGTTTATAGTTGCCTTCTCCTTCTGTTTCTCACGATAGCATACCATCACATTGTGTGTCCTATACCCCTGTTCTGTACGTCTTGCTGTACCTATTAAAACTGATCCGTGTTGTATGGAAGCCTGCTCTCGTGCCATTCTTCCATTATACAACAGACAGGACCAGGTCGTGACTGTATTGGCATTGTGGGCAGGTGCCAAATCCTACTAGAAAATGAAATCAGCACCTCCATCAAGCTTGACAGCAGAGGGAAGCATGAAGTGCTTTCAAATATCCTAGTAGACGGCAGTGCTGACTTTAGACTTGATAAATTACAGTAGACCAACACCAGCAGATGACATGGCTCCCCAAATCATCATGGACTCCTCACACTGGACCTTAATCAACTTGGATTCTCACCAGACTGAGAGACCATTGAAAGTCTCAGGACTTCTTTGCAGGTGTTTTGGGTTAGCTGAACTTTTTCACAATATTCTAATTTTCTGAGATACTGAATTTGGGGTTTTTATTACCTCATCAGCAAAACGAAAAGAAATAAATGTTTGAGATATATCTCTATGTCCAATGAATCTATATAATGTTTGAGTTTCACTTTTTAAAGTGAATTGCTAAAATAAACTTCAATGATTGTATGTTCAATGGAGCATGATCAGTGATAAAGTGCTTGTCACAAGTGCTTGTCTCAAAAAAACACATATTTCAAGCGTGTTTTAGCCAAACATATGCACTGGAGTCAGCCAGACTGAATTACTAACTGAAAATATTTTCATGAATTCAAGAGGAAATTTTATCAAAAAGCATGTCTGCCAGGATTCACTGGTTTTCTTTCTTTCTATTTTTGCTTTGATTAGAGCTAAGATGGGAAAAAGTAAAATGATTTGTCTGTATGTGTCTATTGCACACTTCTGTTGTTGATAACACTACGTTACCAAGTATTTCCATCATGTTTTACATGTCCAGGTTATTTGTAACAGTAAAACAATAAAATAATAATAATAAGTGTAGCAGCCTTACGAACAGCACCTTGAATTATTTTACATTATAGACATGATTCTCAGTGTTTAATGTCTATTATCAGAAGAGCTAGAAAGATGTTAGAAGCATTTAGGTGTAAATTTAAAATATAAATATCTGTATATTTCATTCACGTCAACAAAAATTGTAATATTTTTTCAGTGCAGGCTACCACTGTGGACTGTCAACATTTCATGTGGTCAACTGGTTGTATTGACCTCCTGCAAGTACAGGAAATCTCTCTTTGTAGAATTTGTCTATTGTAGTTCCCCTGCAATCTCTCCCTGAGCTCAGCATGGGTAAACTGCAGTGCATTTCTTTGGCAACTACTGAAGTTCAAAAATGAATGCAGGATTAAAGCTGTTAGAACTGTAGGCTATGGACCTTTTAAGATTCTCCTAAATTCAATTATGTTACCTTATATCATAACAATGGAAATGTAACTAGGCGTACGACTGTAGAAGTGGATAATAGGCATGGCGCGGCTGTCTTGTTTCCTGGAGTGCAAAACAAAAGCACAATGTGGAATCTCACACTTGCTCTCTCCTTCTGAATCAAGACACATTAGTTTCACTTAGCTTGATAAAGCATGTAATGCCAAATAAGTTTACCCTTCTGTTCCTGCAGCTATGAAACTACATGACTTGGCAAAAATTCACATAAGGAAGATGTTCAAATGACTAAGATTTCATGGTCAAAGTTTTACGGCTAAGATCTAAGCATTTCACACTAACTCAGAAAATGTGCCTGCAAAAGGAAAGCTGAGGATAAACATACTTATTCCTTCTAAATGCTAGAAAATGTAAGAAAATTTGTGCTTGCATTTTCATACATCTGGACTAGTAAAAGGCTACACCTTTAACCTGTCCTTTAGCCACTGCTGAAGCTTTACTTCTGTTTGGGCAATGCTGTGATGGCTCTCTTCAGATTTGATCATATGGACAAAGAGACAATATCAATGCTGCGATATCTATCTGCACTGATGAGGGATATCTGGTGATTAGGTGATCATCAAAATGAACATCAAAAAATTTTCATATTAGACCTTGTTGAGTTTATTATGAACACTTTTCTATACATATGAACCACATCATTACCTTGTATCTACACTTTCAATCCATTGAAATCAGTTACACTTAGTATGTTTCCTTGTGTTATTTCTTCATCGCTGATGATGAATCTAAAAGGATCAAGAATACACAGGTATGATTTGGGAGGTGAATCTTTAGCACAGTGAAGACACGGACACCATACTGGTCATGTTAGTGTTAGAGGGTGTGTGTGTGGTTATGCACTGGAGTTTTTTAACGCCTTGTTGTCACTGATAGACCACCAATCAAGAAATTCCAGAAAACAGTGTGTTGTGTCCAGAAACTAACCATTGAAAAAGTACTAGAAGAAGACCAGCACAGACTGTGCATCATCAGATGAACCATCATCAATAACTTTACATTTGCAAGGTGGACCTACAGGTTATATTTGTCTAAAAGAGTAGACAGGAAGTGAAAACAGTGTTCAAAGATTCAGCAGCACTGCTGTGTTTGATCCAGCACCCACGCACACACACAATGCCACTGTTGTGCTGTAACTGTACACTACACAGTGCAGCCATATAATAATATATAAGTCCAAATAGAATGTAAGTGTATTAAATGAAGTGGCTCATGCGTGGTTATTTCCTACACAAAACCTGACAAGTTTCTCTATCATTTCGAGATTTGGAAGTTTTCTTCCGCTACATCATTCAAATCTTCTGAAGAATGACCAGAAACTCCAGGAACTAATTCCTTTCATTTAAGACCACACAGATTTTTATAATCTCACTGTTTTCCCAGATCAATCTAACCATGATGAAACATTTGAGATGTATTCATTTTCTTACAAAGATCTGTCAAACATCTTCACATCATATCCACAACATTGGTTTTATTGTCTCATAAATGACTCTCTGCTTCATCCCTGTATTGCTTCTGCAAGGTATTTAGGAGAAATTATCATATCTTAAATGGACTCTAGATGGTCCTTTAAGGAGAAGCTGAAAACTGAGAAACAAATGATTTCTGTGGGTAGATAAAGGATATAATTATTGTTTACAGATTGTTAGAAAGGTAGAACTACAGCATGTGCAAGGACTTCCACAGAGATCACAGAAAGCTGGAACTGATAGTGCATTGATTAAAACGCTGAGATGGACACAATTGATTTTAAAGTACTTTACATGTCACAACCCAGTGTCTAAATATATAAATGATAAATAAATAGCTATAAGAGAACACTGACCCTTGCACAACTACCATGACCACAACTCACTCTGGTCACTGCTTTTGACCAGCCGAGAGAAATGAAGGGATGATGGATGGATGAGAAGAGGCAAGGTTGTGTGTGTGTGTGTGTGTGTGTGTGTGTGTGTGTGATGTGAGAGAGGGATGATGGGCTGAAAGAAGGAGACTGTGCTCTGCTGTCTTGTCTGCTGAGACCTTTGGTGGATAGCTCTGATGAATTTAGCCCTTATCTAAGGTGAAGGCCTCTGAGAGACAGAGAGAGAGAGAGAGAGAGAGAGAGAGAGAGAGAGAGAGAGAGAGAGAGAGAGAGAGAGAGAGAG
>JBBJLR010126986.1:0-18141 GCA_037577145.1 Brachypetersius gabonensis | reverse complement strand
CGTATGTGTGTGTGTGTGTGTGTGTGTGTGTGTGTGTGTGTGTGTGTTTGTGTTTGTGTGTGTATGGGTGTGTGTGTGTGTCTGTGTGTGTGTGTGTGTTTTTGTGTGTGTTTTTGTGTGTGTGTGATAGAAGGATCCTCCTGCCTTTCTGATGATGGTGCAGGTTGCGACATGAATAATGCACCTCCATTATTTTTTACAGATCGAACATCTCAGCAGCTTTTTGCTGAGAACTACAAGGGTGTTTCACTTCGTCTCTCTCTCTCTCTCTCGCTCTCACTCTCTCTTACACCTACACACACACACACACACACACACACACACACACACACACACACACACACATGCACGCACACATGTTAAGGGTTTCAAAATCGCTTAAAGCTGCAAGTATGGGCTGGATGGAGCAGATTTGGGTTCAGTCCTCAAAATCAACACTTAATGCTTCGATTTAAGATACAAATATGAGGTGAATTTGAAGTTCATCTAATAAGTGAAACATAGAACTCTGAGAACGTCGTCATTTTCTAGTTCACCATTAGAAAATAGAAGAAACTGGAACTGGAAAAATGAATGTTACTCCTGCAACTGAATGGCAAAGGGAGGGGGTCCAGAGGGGGGTCTGGAGGGGAGTCCAGAGAGTGACTGAGCAGCGGTGTACTGAGAGAAAGAGCAACAAACGGCAAGCATGTAGGAGAGCAAACATCGGTTTTAGACCCCTCCTTTGTAGCTCCAACTTATGGGAGATTGACCGATAGTTTGTTAGTTTTCATTTAAACCTTCAGTGGTCACTTTTTGTCTTAAATTCTAGACAAAATATTTTGGCGTGAGTACAACAGCAACACCGGCATTAATAAAAGTGATACACTCATACCCACACGCTCACACCCTTGATCACTAATATGTCAGTGGGACCGCTGAGAATGCTCCACTACCCAGATAATATTTGGTCAATAGCGGCCCTAGTTCAGAAACTGACCAGTGAGAGCCTGGTCTTATGAGTTTTCGTGAAGCCATCACGATTTACAATGTAATCAAAATACGTGCTGTCATCATGATTTAAGGCTTTTTTTTGTGCTAGGACAACGCTTCACTCTTACATGCTAGGAGAACGCTTCATCACCCTGTATTTTAATGCGCACTGCGTAACATCATCAGTATCACTAGCACGAAAAAGTGAAGAGTTGTCCTAGCACAAAAAAAGCCCTAAAGCGTGATCACAGGACGTATTTTGATTACATTGTATATCGCGATGGCTGCACAAAAACTCATGAGATCGGGTTGCCAGTGATGGAGAGGGTAGATCAGTCATAGCAGTTGTGGGCAGTGGGCATACATTCAGTAAGAAGAGCTTCAAACTTGAATGCTCATGTTAGGTGACTAGAAGGTCTTACCATCAGGATATTATTGTAAAACAATATTTTTACCCTATTATCCTATTTCCGCATCCTTTTAGTAATTGTGTTTTTTCAGTGTCTGGAATTAGAGTCTCCTTTGTTCATTTTTTCTGTAATATTACAAAAATGACATGTTTACCATTATTTGATTTTCAATTTTACTGTCAGTTTATCTAAATTTTGAATTTAGGTTGAAGGATATCAAGACAATGCTCTTACTGAGAGTCCTTGGTTGGAAAGTTTTAGAAACATTATCCTGCAGTCATGCTGTAGATGATTTATCTTTTCTGTACTGATGAACTATAGAGGCAAGGGTGAGGAAGGGCGTACTGCCTGGTCGAGATCCATCTGGCATGTTGGTGAAAGGGGTGGAAATATTTTCCAGGGGGTGAGGACGTGTTCAGCAAAGAAAATTATAGAGAATGTTAGTTGGCAAATATAAGAAACAGTGATAGTAGATAATCAGGAGGAGAGAAACACCCACTGTCCAATATCACAGATTAAATGTTACTTTTGTTATTTCATTATCATTATTTTAGATTTGTAATTAGTGTCCACTCACTGGCCACTTTATTAGAAACACCTACATTGTGTGTTCACTTTCTGGCCATTTTATTAGAAACACCTACATTGTGTGTCGCACAGGTGTACGGGTACAGACTGTAGGATAGTGTTTTACATGGTAGTGTGTGTTATGCTGGTATGGGTGTTTCAGACACTGCAGCTGCTGTGTGAGTCATATATGAAGGAATGGCTGATGTAGGACCTCCAAGGTGTTGGACCTGTGACTCTGGGGTTTTACGCAGTTGGGTGATACAGTGACTAGGGAAGATGGATGAAGACGGCCAAGCTCTCTGGAGAACAATTTCTGAACCTTTCTCTCTCTTTCCTTCTCTCTCCTACTCTCTCTCTCTCTATCTCCCAAGATCTATTGCTTGCATTTAACAGTGCCCTAATCTCCTTCCATATCTTTCCCTGTCTGCCAGAGGGTTAAGCGCCATCATAACTTAAATGGCTTTGCCAATTAAAAGCATAATTGATTAAACTATTAAAAGGTGAGGTAATGCCTTCGGTGACTTACAGCAGATTAATTCTCGGGCACTGGTCAAAACTGTTCATGCATGAAAAACACTTTCAAAGGCATGCAAGTAAAATATCTGCCCATACATCACAACCTTTTCCAGTCTGGAGAAACACATTAACAATGACAGGTGAATGAAGAGGTCAGATCACAAAGGATACAGAAAATCTCTGTATATGATGAGAAGCTTCCAGTCAGTCACCTCACCAAAAACAAATCCGAGTTCGCGTCCTCATTGTCTGAAAAGAAGATTAGGGGAGCATTATAACACTCTTGTGATGCTCTTTTTAAGCCTTATCTTGCCAGTCGTGGGTACAATGGCTATTCATCACTACTTTGTGCTGCAATAATCATGATGAATTTTGTATGATTATATGGTTATTGGTTAATAAAACTGCGCTGAGATACTGGTTGGACAAGACTCAATGAAAGCATTACAAAGTCATTACAATATCCTCGATATCCGTATATATAGTTACATGGGCGTAAATTTCATTTAACAGTAGGGGGGCAATAAATATAAAATTTCTCATGAGAAATTTTTGAAGGGGACACAAATAATACAGTCAAGTTGTGCTAAACACTTTGCTAATTGTGGTCGTTAATGTTAAGTTAACTTTATGCCAAGGTCGTCACAAATAAAACAATGCATGGCTTGTTAGTTGCAGTGCACTATGCCAGAAGTTAAAGTTAACTAGATACGTAATATTTTCATTGCTAATATAGCAGATTCATGGAAAATTGCATCGGTAATCAGCATTTTTGCTGCAACTAATTTATGAATGAATCTGCATCAACTACATTAAAGAGAATCGCTTTATTTAAAGAGAATAAAATACCCATTTACTGGAGTTCAACATTAATTAAACCGCAGCCACACATCTGACTTGTGTGTGTAGGCAGTAGGTGGGCCAAACCACTGTGAGGAAGGAGAGGGGGAACAGGCAGTGGGCCAAACAACTGTGAGGAAGGGGAGGGGGAACTCAACTGTTTCTAAATGCATTTTTTGCATTTGCTTTTTTTCTACTTACACAATTATTTTAGGTATACAGTACACACATGCATTTTTCACAATAGAGAGTGCAATTTTTTTATAATTTTTTTGTGGGGGACATCCCTCGGATGGGGGGCGGGTGGAGAATTTACGCCCATGTATAGTTAACACATTACTGTCTCACAACATTTATAATTTTATTGTTTTTAAGACTGTGGTTTTCAATCCAGTCCTCAGGGACCGTGGGATGGCCCAGGTTTTTATTCTATCCAGCTGTTTCAATGTGAGAATTCAGGTAGAGCAGATAGCCATGAAGCCACAGCAGATCAAACAATAACCATTAATAGATCATTACAGTGTATTTGAAAAACACCATAACATACCATATAAAACATCTTAAACACCCATATCATGGAAAGCTAAATTTTTTCACATGACTTTTTAATGTGATTTTTACAACATTTTGTCAATTCTCCAGTGCATGCATGGAAATAAAATTCACTGTTTTAATTCTTGTAATGACATATCCCCCAGTCAGCTTACAGCAGCTCCTTTCAGTCTCCCTGAAGACAGATTTCAGGTCCGACTGCTTTTTGAATGATGCCTAAAACAGGGATTCTAAGGCATAAAGAGAAAATAGTCATGTCGAAATGAATTATGTGAGCTTATACCCGAGGAGATATTTTAAATTAATTTATGAATTATATACATAATGTGCACTACTGGTCAAAAGTATTAGAACACCCAAATTTTTCTGTATTTTTGTGTTGAAATTCAAGTGGTTTAATGCAACTATGTTGCAGAAGTTCCCGTAAGTGTGCAGCACTTACTGTAAAGGCTGCTCTGCTTTCACTCCTCTGTCCAGTTCATCCTGAAGCAGCTAGATGGGATTTAAGTCTGGAGACTTCTGGCCACTCCATGTTCTCCAGCTCACCTTGTTCATCTTGGCAAATACCAGAAGGAACTGCATGGTGCTACAGAATTATTTCCCACTTCTGGGTAACATTACCATTTTAAAAGCTCTTGCAGTTCCACACTGTCCTTTCTACCATTTAATGATATTCACTGGACTTTAACTGTTTGAATTTAAAAAGCTTGAAACACTGGGGTGTTCTAAAATTTTTGACTGGTAGTATACTGTATATTCTGATATCATCATGCATTCTAATAATCTAAAGATTTGACATTGCACCCAGAAGCTCACATAATGGCACAGGTGTGGCTCAAGGCGGACAGGCAGACAGAATGAAGGGACAAAGAGAAAAGAAAAGCAATGCACTGAAATAAATGTCTGCAAGCTGGGCTGAACTAATTACTAGATAAAACATCTGTGATGGCTTTGGTTGTATACACTCAGGAAGACGTGTATGTGGGAAAAAGATAAGGTCTTCATTTGGAGCATTGTTCTCTGGGCGTGAGTGCGGCACTTATTGAAAATCTATAGCATTTCATTAGTAGCAGTGCAGACCCAATCAATCCTCATCGCCGCTCACTGTCTCCGTATAAACAAATCTAGAGCGGTAGCTCTTCTGCGTGGGAGCCTTTATCTTGCACTAACTCAGCACAATCAGCAGATCTTTACATGCACTTGCTGTACAAGCAAGTCAGACGCTGGGTGAATTTGTTTTCCTTTATCCTGTCCTTGCCAGTCAACACTGTTGGGCCACACGGCTTGCCACTATGGAAAGGAGAGAGAAAGAAAGTTTATTGTTGTGCAGATTTTATTTGCTTAAAATCATCCAGATAGTTCTGGTATGATTTGAAGTGATGGAGCTCCACTGAACTTGGGATGAGTTGAGCTGTAGAGGTGAAGCTACATTGAACACCCTTGAGACCAGATTTTGGATAAATTGGAATGATGGGGACTCATTTTGAACACCTTTGGGATGAGTTGGAGTAATGATGCTCTACTGAACATTTTTTGTGATTAGTTGGAGTAACAAAGCACCACTGCACACCTATGGGGTGACTTGGTTTAGTAAAGCTCCGGTGTACATCTTAAGGGTGAGTTGGCGTGGTGGGAGCTTCACTGAACAGTTCCCGGACATTCCATAACCTAAGAAAGATTGTATGTGAAGGCTTTTATTATTATCAGCTTTTCATTTCTTCTCTCATTTAATTACTCAGTAAAAATGACTCAAACATCCTCCCCCACCCCCACCCCCCCCTTTGGCGCCATGTCGGACACTTTTACAGTTTCCACTGTCCAGAAATGCCATCAAAGGCCATTTTAATTGACACAGTCAATGAGTCTTAAGGGATGAGCCATGTTATAAAATTGACTTTATCTTAATTATATCACATACGGACATAACAGCATTTGATGAACCCGGAAAATTGCCTCTGGTGTTTGGGGGTTTCATCTGTTGGTACTTTAATGCTGTCATTGTGATCTTGTGGCAGGATTGCTGGTTTCCCACGATGTTTAATAAGATGTGTAATTTTGGCTTAATTTTTTATCTTAGTTCTGGGCAATATATGCATTCTAATATCACTGTGAGAATATAATAGATTAATCAGACTGTTTCCTTATTATTTTACTTATACAAAGGAATCTTATATAGTGAAATGATCTGCAATGTCAGATCATTTACCATCCTTCAAATGATAAGACCATATCCTCATTTCAGTTGGTAAGATCGAAACTGGCTGAAAAATCTCATAATAGTCGCATAATGTAAAGCAGGATGCAGGATTCAGGATGCAGGAGCTTTATTAGTGTCCAGGTTAGGAATCCGGATTGGTGAGCAGTTAGAAATCCATAGAAAGACCAAAATTCAAACCAACCAAAGGAAGGGAAGAACAATGCTAGGCAAAGACAATACAATACACCCACAATCACAAACTACCAAACTAAATACACTGTAAAAGAAAAGAGCCCACTGTACTACATTTAAACAACCAAGTGTTATTTGTCAAATAAGCTAAAACATTTTACAATGAAACACAAAATTGTAAAATGGACACGATTAAATGAAAGAGCGCCTAGGTGAATTAAATCCATTTGATCCAATAAAAGATTAATAGATTGCACTGAAAGCTTTCAGGTCAAATGGTCTGTACAAGTCTGACTTTATTTGATTGAACTTTATACAGTTCATATTTTTGAGAGCAAGTCTTACACAAGTTAAACCAAACTGTACACAAATAATTAAAAATGGAATGAAATAAGAAATTGCAAGAAATTATTACTTTAAAGTAGAAACATTGAAATGTTCTGAACTTCAAAATATGTATTTGCCATCATAATAAAACCTTTCATCTAAATATGTGTGGTTTGTTTGTTTTTACATGATAAAACACTTTTCATTATGCTGTATCAACAGTGTTTATACTGTGTCAAAAAGTCAAGTTTGAATGGTAGAAGAAATTGGTGATGAATGGAACCAGCGGTACAGCCTACATGTACCCCCTATATCTTGAATGATTGAGATAGACCAAAAGTTTCTCAAAACTCTGGTAAAACAATGTATCAGGCATCAGGCAGCACATTCATAACCATTTCATGTAATAACTTTCTATGAGAGATATTTTAGGGGCAGATGTCTGGTTCCACCACTTTGAAAATGTCTGTGTTTGTAAGTTTTTCTACAACCCATTAAATTAAAACAAAAACTCAAATAGTTTGAAGTAAATGGTTCTGAAATGAGTAAAACATGCTTACACTATGGGCTTTAATCACACTGAGAAGAAACAAGAACCACCTGAAAGCAATGATTAATGGCTAGACATAAGAATTAGCCACCAAAGTAGATATTGTAATTAGATAAGGAGACAGGGATACAAGAAAGTCAAGCTAAACAGGGGATGAGACTAAAGTGAAGGTTGTAGAGTGTACAGTCAGGGCAGGGAAACTCTGACACTCACAGAAAAATACATACAGTAAATTACCTACATAATAGATGCCTTCGCTTTTCCTGCTACAGGATAGCTGGTTTTATCCATGTGCAAAACAAACACAAAATTTGGATGCGATCCACCTCATACATGTGTTACACGGTGACACATGCAAAACAGTTAGTTTGAGTTTCCAATTCTTATGGCCATGATAAAGAATGATTGACGGTCAGTATCTGTTCCCTGGATGCTTTGTTTACGTTATCTTCGTCAGCAGAGTCGCATGAGAAGCCCTTGAGCTTATCTTAGGCCTTATCGTCCTGTGGGTCAACGAGTGGATGTAGATTCAGTCACTATCAGAAAAAGGTCATCTTTTAGATAACATGTAGCTTTAAACTGCTGCTTTATCAGTCAGTCGGCAATCGAAAAATTCAATTACTCAGTGGCTTCTACGAATTATTTGGTAAGTGCGATAAAACTAGCCAGTTTAGTAGAAACACCTACCTTATAGCTCCACAGTTACAGACAGTTCCTTTCCTCAGCCCTCTATTTCAATTCAGTTCAGTTCAATTAAATTCAATTTTATTTATATAATACTTTTTACAATAAACGTTGTCACAAAGCAGCTTTACTGAGTCCAGGTCCAAGCCCCCAGTGCAGTGATCATCAACTGGTGGCCCGCGGGCCACCTCCTCTCCCCCAAAGCTTTCCCTTCGGCCCCCAATGGAAAATGAATGGTCTATGGAGCTAGATGGCTAAATTCTGCACTTGTCCGCTGAAGTGTTCTGAAAGTGGGAGTTCTCTTTATATTGAAATTGTTTAATCAGTGAGGAGGGAAAAGCATGTTCCTGCATTTATTTTTTTTCTAAATCAAATAAAACAAGCCTTCAATCTGTCAGTAATCCGCCGGTCACGGCACACACACTTCCGGGTTCAGTGCAGTGCGGGCATGGGAATGACTTTCAGCTGAGTTAAGACCGACATGTGTGTGTAAATAAGGAAACCGAAACAGATGCTAATCAGTGTTTATCTTCTCTGAGGACAGTGGACTAACCTGCCTTATTTTGAGCCGTGTGTTTACCGCGAAATATCAAGTTTGTTTCAACCTATTTTCATGTTTTGCACTGTGTGGCTGCCAGTTTTGCTTTCACTGTGTTTTCATTAAAAGGAATATATTCTCAAAGGATGTCGTGTTATCTGTGCATGTCATCTGCCCAACACACCAACCCACATTCGTCAGGCAACCCATGTGTGGTTAGGAGTTTCATTAGCTCTGCGTCTGCATTGCTAGGTACATGACGACAGGTCCACCTGTCTCTAGGTTATGTTAAGTGATATGATCAGTATCCCTGTCGTGTGACAGCTGAGCCAGAGAATCGTTGTGTGTTCACCCATTCTACTGGTGAACATGTCGGGAGAAGCTAAGTGTTAGGAAAGATAACCGTATTACCCTCAAGTCAAGTCAAGACAAGCTCAGGTTTAAAAAGAAGAGAAAAAAGGCGAGAGGCGACAGAGGCGAGGAAAAACTCCCTAAAGTTGGAGGAAGGAACCTCAGGAGGAGCCAAGACTCAGAAGTGGAACCTGTCATCCTCTAGTTGACCCAGAGGAAAAGAGAAAGAGAGTCTCTGTTTGGAAAATTAACAATAGAAGGCCTTTGTACACAGCTTAATCACTGTTGGTCTATGGCTAACACAGTAGGTGCAGTTAGAGTAGGTAGAGGTAGTTTTTGTTGGAGTCTCCATGAAGAGCAGTATGAGAGTTTCTAGTCCACAGCAACAGGAACAACAATCAACAGCAGAAACTGGGCGACCACTCTCAGCAAGTGATGCTGACCTGGCAAGGCGTGTGGCATTTGTGCATTACACGTTAGTACAGCACAAATAAATCAAGTCAAGACCATCACTATGGTGAGAAACTAAAGGATTTTAAAATGTACAACACCTACTGCGCTCAGAGGCTATCAAGACAGAGAAAATTGAGAAAAACAGATAGTGTGGATGGGAATATGGATGGAAATTAAATAGATCAGATTCCCGAAAAATTATCTTATGTTCAATAGTTTATAAATTCTCGGTTTATATTAGTCCTAAGTCTAAATGGAAAGCAAAGGCTGACTGTAGTTCAGTAGTTCATGAATGATCTTGCAGGACAGCAAGTCTGCATGATGGTAATTTTGCATAAATAGACTGCAAAAGTGGTTCTTCTTGGTTCATTATGCTTTCTAAATGTGTTTTTCAAAGGCCTTATTAATTAAGCACGTCTCTCCTCTGTTGACAGCTGAAATTTATGTGAGCACTACAGCAAAGTCAGCGCTGATTACAAAGACCTTGTTAGGGCCTCAGTTAAGGCAGCATGGCTCACTTAAGCTTCAACACCATTATTATGCTAATTTAGCCTTTAGTGCTCTGACAGAGCTCTTATTTAGCACTGTCAGGCCAAACGGCAGTTTATTCAATCACATCTCCACCGCGCTCTGGGATCCTTTACATCGACAGAAAGCGTGCTTTGCCTGAACAAAATGACCAAATCACCTGCACAGTGAGAGTCAGCGAAACTGAAGAGTGATTTGCCACTGGATCATTTGGGAAAACACTGAAGGTCATCAGAAATAGGTTGAAGCATCAGTCAATCTGTGCTTATTGATTTATTTGACATCCATAACAGGAACAGTCTCAGTATGGGCAAACAAATAATGGTGGTTATTGACTTGCAGCTACTTATGATCGCTGCTGGAACAAAACCTCTCCAAAATAATGTCTTTACAAGAGGAGGGGAAAACTTTGTTCCCCTGAGGCCGTCTGTGCTTTTATGTACCAAAAACAGTCATCATTGTATTTCTACATGACCATTTCCGAGCATCTCTTGCAATTAAATAGGTTTCTGTTACTGTGCCTTCAAGACTCTCTTCTTGTTGACTGCTCTGTTTTGTGCATCATTCAAAAAGCAATTCAGGTTTCAATTTTATTTCAGTGTGGGTAAGTGGGGCTGAAAAAGGTTCTGTAGACTGAAATAAGTAAATGTATTTTTTGTGACATCATAAAAACACTGAATTCCAACCGTGCTGTTTTTGGATCTTAGTTTCCATATAGGGACTGGGGAGTGGGAGTGATATGGGCCTTTAAGAATTGTTTTGTGTGTGGGGGGGTAATGACATGTTTAATGTGTAATTATATTATTGATGTACCTCAAAAATTCATGGTTAAAGGATTCACACAATCTGTGTCTGTGATTCTGCATGTGTAGGGAGTAGTACTTTATTTAGTCTAATATTATTGTATTAAAAATAATTTTATTTAAAAAACTGCTGTGTTTTGGATGTTTTTCCCAATCAGTTGATTTGCATAAAATTGTTCTGAAAAGTTCTGATGATGAGAACAGAGTGAGCCGGGTGTTTTTCAGCAGTTAGATGTGTGTGTTATGTGTGTATACTGTTGTCTCTCACCACATTATAGCAGGTTGAGAGACTGATGATGAAAATTGTCCAAAAAGAAGCACCCTCCCATGTTCCTTAGCCTTGTAGCGCCAGTGTTAAATCTAAAGAAACAAACAACAGATAAAAACACAGCTTGGTTAATAGACCACATTTGAAGGTGGAGGGGTGAAGGAGTCTTATACACTTCATAAACCTAAAGAAGAATGAACTCTG
The DNA here is from genome assembly GCA_037577145.1 of Brachypetersius gabonensis. Lineage (NCBI taxonomy): Eukaryota > Metazoa > Chordata > Actinopteri > Characiformes > Alestidae > Brachypetersius > Brachypetersius gabonensis. The sequence goes on along the minus strand of JBBJLR010126986.1, from coordinate 7,186 downwards.
TAATCAGCTCTACAGCTCTTCTGGGTTCATACTAGGGCAGCTACAATGTTTGGTATTTGGTGTTGGTGCACAAAATCAGAGATGGCTCCCCAGTGAGACTGAATAAACCAGACTTTTTGCCATTTCAGTAATTGCTTCAGTAAATCGGTTTCACCCCAACCTCTCCCTATTCCCGCCGTGTTACTGATGGCCATCCTAACGTTTCCACTACTGCAACTAGGATGATTAAAAAAAAAATAAGGTGTTCAATTAGGCAAAATGGCTGGAGTAACATGGAGAGCTTTCATGGAGGAAATTCAAGCTGGATGGAACATAGAGAGAGAAAGATGAAGAGGTGAGGAGAAGGCGAGATGGCTGAGAAACTGAAGATGGAGAGGAACTGGCTGTTTGTCTGTGTTTCACACCTCCACAATACACACAGCAAAAGCAAGCTTGGGTTTTATATCCTTTATGACCTACACTTGGTAAATGAGCTTGTGCATGGTAGAGTGTGTCACCATGGAGGATCACTTCACAATAGCACTACCCTTATGAATGGTTTATAAATTATTTATAGCCAGTTTGCTAATTGGGTTCTACTTAAAACCAGACAATGTAGTTTTTTTTCCTTGGAACCTGTAAGTTCACCATGATGGGTAACAATTTACAGTAAGACTAATCAGGTTGTTAATCAGGTTTTAGACAGTGTATAAATAATTACTAAGCAGTAATAAACAAACTATGACAGCTGTCATACATTGATGCAGGCTCACAGTTTGGCAAGATCCATTGTTTTATTGGTAGTAGCATGTTAACAAATACCTGATGTACAGAATGTACAGTTTAACATTCTGCCTGAGAAAGGGACAAGATAAGCTAAGCATCTGGCAAGAGCTGAGATGTTTTCAGTGAGCCTGCATTAATGTATGACTACTGTTATAATTTGTTTATGAATGCTCAAAGTACAATCATTGTGGGGATTTTCCCTGAGAGGTACTAGAAGACCATGTGAGGTATTTTGTTATTAAAGGGAAGGCTTTTTAGCGAGTGCCTGCTTGTTATCCCAACTTGTGCTTCCTTTCCCTGCGTCGACCGCATCGCCTTGTTTCTGCTAATGCGGTAACTCTGGCTTCTGCAGTACCTCTGATGGAATAAACTGTGTATTAAAACCTGTGAATCAATCTCTGATTAAAAGTAGTGGAAGTGTCTTTTTACTTTTCCTGCAGTAAACAGTAAAAATCTGTAAGTCAGTGGAGTCTACACTCACCGCCATCTTTGTGTGTGTGCTTTGAATAGTGTTGTTAAAGTTTTGTTTTTTTTACTTCAATCTATCTATAGCCCAGCTGTGCCAGCAGTGTTGCTATGACTCTGTAGCTGAAGTCTCCTCATTCTACTACATACTTTTTGAATGGCAAGTTCCACTAATGGCTCTCTTGTTGAAAAGCTACTCCCAACTATGGCCATTCCAGAAACTGAAATTTCAAGCGAAACACCAGTGAAGACAGCAATACCAGTAACATTAGCACTACAGGACAACTTCAGCCAAACACACTGGACAGCACTAAATGGATCAATGAGTAGCAAACTATCCTCGAAATTGGACAACATTGCTGTGTGATATAACAGTATGTATTGGTTTATAAATTCAAAAGGTCAGCATGTGTGTGTGTGTGTGTGTGTGTGTGTGTGTGTGTGTGTGTGTGTGTGTGTGTGTGTGTGTGTGTACTGTATCAATATTCATGGGATGACTCTTCTAACCGCAGCATGATGACCACTGGACCTTGACACTTTCCTCATTCCACCCCCCATTATATTCACTCCATAGATCTCATTGCCCCTGTAAAATTACAGAGAGAGAGAGAGGAGGGAGCGGGAGAGAGAGAGACTGAGAGAAAGAGAGAGAGAGCAAGAGTGACAGAGACAGAGAGAGAGGAGTCACAGAGAAAGAGAGAGAGTGAGAGAACAGAAATAAGTGTCACAAAGAGAGAGTGAGAGAGAGAGAGAGAAGAAAAGAGAATGATGATCTCATCCCCTTGTTTCTCCTGTGAGATACATGCAATGCTGTGATTCTGATTATACCTAATGATCTTTATATGATAACAGTTATTAAACCTTCACATTTGAAATGTATTTCTTGCTTTTTTGTCTTAAATATTTCTATTACATAAAAGCATCCTCAAGCCAATGATCAAAGAAATAAAATAAAAGAAAATTATAATAATAATATTACTACATACATACATAGATGCATTTAAATGTTCTGAATAAACTACTTAAAATATACACAAAACACAAACATAAAGCATGATCGTAATAATAAATTACACAACCTTTTTCCTCTCCTATTGAACCCTCAGCAGAGCACAGCAGACCTCCCAGCATCCTTCATTATACATGTCTGTTTGATTCGTGCACAACATTTGCGTATTGATTTTATTATAACAAAGGGAAGTCAGTGGAGGTGGAGATTGTGCCCATTAGTTTACTGTTTCACTGATGGGTTGAAAACAGATGTTGTTCAGCTAATGAGGCAGGAAATGGAATAAATGTAGACGCCAACGATGACGAATGACAATACTACAATACAATAAAAAACTTCATACATTTAGAACAAAAAACATGTCTGAAATTTGTCCTCTAAACACACTGAAAATTCATCTCTTATAAAGGTTAAAGGGAAAACCCACTTATTCCACTTTTTCAAATGATCTACATAATATGTTTAGAGTTGAAGAAAGTCATTCAGAGTGATTTTAGTGGGAACCATTACTCCAAGGAACATAGTGTGGCTCTGTTGTCCCTACGGACAAGACAAAGCCGGTCCAGGCTCTCATTCGTGGTTTTCTGCTGGTGGAATGAGCTCCTAAGTGGCAGAATCCCTCTCTATCTTCAGGAACCTCCTGTTGAACCTCCTGTTGATCTGACATCTATTCATATTTGCTGTTCTATCTGAATAAGCTTAATCTTCTTACACTGCTCCCTTCTTAAAGATTTAGCACTTTGAACTTCCCTGTGGATCTCCCACTGTTCTGAAGCTTGAGTGTTTCCTTAAATTGTTTGTCACTTTGGATAAAAGCATCCGCAAAATGAATCTAATGTAGTCTTGTAACAACTGGTTAACTGTAGAGAAACTGATTTATTTACAGTGGTTGTGAATGGGACCAGATGTAACATCTCCAATAAAAGACCAATAAAGACATTTCATTCACGACCCAAACCCACCAGTGAAACTACACGTCCTCTGAGTGTTTATATGGAATGTCTTTGCAGTTCAAAAACGACCTAATATTCTTGAGCAATGAGAAACGTCCGCATTTCATAATTCAGTCTGAAGAAATTAGCTTAGCTCAAGAACTTCTATACCTTTCTACCATTACTGGATGTTTGCAGAAAACACAGTAATACTGAGGGTCTCAAAGCTTGCATACTGGAGGGGGCTGGTAGGAGATGGAGGTTATATTATCAGCTATATTTTCAGTTAATATTATGGGAACCCTGTTTGTGGCCTAAAATTAAAAGTAAGTTAATGGGCTAGCTGAAATAACTAGTACACTTAAATTAACTGTATACTTAATTTGTGATAAAGTGAATTATCTCTATTCTAGTATCCGTCAACGTGATTTGTCAGGATTTTTTCAGTATATTTGATTAAGGCTGGAGCAAAACTCAGCCTGTGTTGGATTTCCAGGACAAGGAACAGTTCTAATTCATAAGCATGATTATCAAAATTGTGGAAAGCCTTATTTACCCACATTGATTTTTTTAAGCTACATTTACTGAGAACAGCACGCTGAAAGCATAAACACATCCACCAAATTTACAACTGTAGCATTATAGGAGACGGGCTCGGAGAAATAAAATGTCCTTTCCATCTCTGCACTCAGAATTACTCTCTGTATGAATAAACACATTAATGTTAATGTGTGGCATTATAGTTTTAGTCAAATATGCAAACCATCGTGTTCAAATGTGCAAACTGTTTACGAACATCGTACACAAATAATTCTCGGTTTCCTTCCACTTTCTGATTTAAAAGGGACAGTTTAATGGGCTTGTGAAGCAGCACTAACTCATTTACAGCATTACTATCTCTAATTGGCATTCACTCCCATCAATATTTGTAAAATTGATGCAGACTGTGGAGGCTTTTTTCTGGCTGGATGGTCTAATGTTTAAAACATACAGCAAGCAAAGAGTGCTCATCCTCATCTAGCGAGACTCGTGAGAATTTTGTTAATTTTGTCGAGGAACTGAGATTATGAGAAGTGGGACAGATTAGGCAGTATGTGACCAGAAAAAAAAAAATAAGTTCTTGAGAATAAGACCACAAGTGGACACAGAGTGGACACACCTACTTGATTTCCTTTAGCTAATAGTGAGAACATCAACACCATGAAATAAGCAGTAAGGAACCTTATGAGGCAGCCAGAGAAGATTTCTGTGAGCTAAAAATACCTACGTTCATTTTTATGATCACACTTTCGTTTTTCGTAATCACACTTATTGTACAGTAGCCATACTCTCACTTCATTGTTCATTTTTGGATAGAGGCAAATTGGTTAAAATTCTAAAATACCCAGTGGAAAATGGTCTACTCTGGATGTTTTTCCAAGATATAACTATATTTATACTGCCAAGCAAATTCTCCCTCTGGTCAGGCCTTTGGAAACTGGACTGGATCAACTACCAGCATAATTAGGAAATCAACCAATCACATTCTGATTTATTAAAGGTGTATGTAATCAGTTTCCAATCAGTTGTTGGATCACCATTGGCTCTATTTGTACAAATAAAACATGGAAAGTGTGTTAGAGCTTCAGAGTAGAAGTCTGTGTTTGACAGTCAAAAATCATCTTGTTCATCAGCTTTACATTAGCATAATATTAGATGTCACCTAGGGATGCAAGAAAAAATTATCATAGCCTTAGAGGTATTTGGACATTTTTACCCAAACAAAAAATCTAGTTCTAATAGTAACAGATATACTACATGGAATTAAACAGAGAATAAGAAAGCATTAAAACCAAGCATTAAGACAAATTAGTAATTTAAAATCAATTTAAAATTAATGTAAAATTACAAAATTCTGTGAAGCTAAATGTTTGACAGCACATATATATTTTGTGGCTCCTGTGCATTTTGCAGGTAATTTTGCAGACAAGTAATTTATGCATGATTTGTGTCATCCACTGCTGTGATGTGAGGTATATTACCTACCTTGCCTTCCTTGCTGTGGATCCAGTATATCTGGCAGCTAGTGTTTTTTGCTAGAAACTGAATGTCCTTTCTTTTAATGAGTAACATTAAACTTATCCACCAATGCTCTAATTTGACAGATTTACAGAGATTCTTTCAGAAACAGGAGACATAAATTCCAACAGAAGACTCCAGAGGCTCAGGAATTGAATCACAACGCTGAAACCAACCCGCAGTGCCCTTCAGCATGACAATGAGCTCTCCACCCTCAGATAAGGGGAAGAATAGAATGAGTTACATATCTGTATATTAATTAAAGCCTTTGAATTTTTCAATCAGCACTGATCAGACTCATGGGAAAACTGGGTCTGCATTTACAAAGGCTCTGGCTGCAACTGCCATTGAGTAAAACTGCCACCTATATTCAGTATTTAGACTTCCCAAGTACCCACAAATGGTGCATTTATTTCTTTACAAGCTATGCACAAACAAGGCAATCAAGACAAGTATGTACAAGTATGTACAGTGCAGCACAAATGTTATGTCTATTACAATGCAACATAAAAACTTGAGTAGACAGGAAATATAATTTTTGAACAATTTCATTTACTGAAGGAAAAACTAAAAAGCAATTAGTTAATTAATTCACAAGTTAATCAATCAATTAACCAGTTAACTTAATTGAGAACCAAGACTTGACTAATTTATCTTAATCAATGGAAACATTGCAAATTTTGATCAATGGCAACATTGCCAAAATCACTTGAATATGACATTTTCAGCTAAGAAGCAGAGCTCAACAAAACTCTGGAAGACACTAGAAACAATTTCATTAAAATATATCAGTCTGAAAAAGACACCAGCAAACCAAAATCAGAACAATTATCTCTCAATGGAGAGATGGAAGAGTGGAACTTGGATGAGTGGTAAATCTTCTCAATGTTGCCAGCCTCTCAAAATTCCTCCCAAAAAAATGGGTAATCTGGGGAATCACATAAGACCTACACCATCTAAGCAACTATGGACCTCGCTTAGTGCTCATGATAGAAAGAGAGCTGGTAAAAATAGTATTTAAGGGAGAGTTGAAAGACAAATGTTTCAAGATGTAACTACCAACCCAAAGGCTTGTCTTGCATCTGAAAAAAAAAAACCTTGACGACCCTTCCTAAGGTTCTCTTGACGAACCCTGATGTTCTGGGAACAGATTAAATAATAGTGGAATGTCTTGGAACATGGGGGTCCTGTAACATCTGGTATAAAGCAAACACTGCATAACACAACAAGCACATCACACCAGTCAAACATGATGGTGGTAGTGTCATGATGTGGGGATGCATTGCTGCTTTAATGCAAAGTTCTGCAGCAGAGTGTCTGGACAGCAGCCTATCATTGGAACAATGGCCAGAAAAATAAGAGTAAGTCCACATACAAATGGATCAAAAGAAACAGAATGAAAGCATAGTCAGTGTCAAGAATCCATGATGATCCCAGATAAAGATCTTTGCAATTCTGTAAAGAAGAGTGGGCCAAAATCCCTTCAGAGTGATGCGAAAGATTAATCTCCAGATATAGGAATTGCTTAATTCCAGGTGTTAATTTTAATTGTTGCTGTTATTAAGTTGATATCTGACATTGAGAATAAGCTGGAAAAATGTTGAAAATGTTTTTTCCTCCTAGTACAAGCTATTTATACACTCATTGCACAGCAATATCATGACTGTTAGGGATCAAGATGAAAGTGCTAGAGAAAGCATTTCAAAATGTACTTCCTGACAAAGAATTAAACCTGAGAAAGCATTCTTTTTACCTTCAGCTGGAGAATGCAGTCCCACCTCAGCACCTGTGAAAAAAGAAAAACCCATTCACATTCCAGCTTTAGATAATCTCCACACTTGCTGATACAGTGAGGGGGTTGCAGGGGCAGAGAGAGAGAAAGGGAGAAAGAGAAAGAGAGAGAGAGAGAGAGAGAGAGAGAGAGAGAGAGAGAGAGAGAGAGAGAGAGAGAGAGAGA
>JBBJLR010126962.1:0-18147 GCA_037577145.1 Brachypetersius gabonensis | reverse complement strand
AGACTGTCCCCTGTAGTTAGAGAATGGAAGTCGCTTTGGATAAAAGCGTCTGATAAATGCCATAAATGTAAATGTAGTAGTAAACTGTGCTCAAAACCACATACTGTGCAAAATATTAATACACTACACTCAAAACCACACTAGTGAATATTATTATAACCTGCAACTGACCTGTAGGTGTAATGTTCGTCACACAAGCTGTGATGCAAATCTCACTCCATTATGGGAGCAGTTATTTCTGTGCGGTGCACAATGGAATAAAATTCAGCAGTTTTGAGTTTCAGGGGGAAATGTGTGCATTTGCAGATTCTCTAAAGAATATATACTATAAGTAACTGTGACTGTTGGAACAAAACCTTGCATCTCCACATCAGAAACTTTACAGGGGAAAATGTTAACTTTTAAAAGACGCTAATAGAGAAAGATTTTATCCCAAGTATATTTGGATTTCAGTGTCAAAAGCAAGGAAATAAAATGGTTTCAAAATACTCATCTCGTATCCTTCTAACTTACTAAATAACTGATAAAATATGTAATAAATTATAGATAATAAGTCAATCTTTTCTGTTTATAAACTTATGGGAATGATTTGGCTTCTTCCTCTTACAGATTGTCATTGGCTGCTCCCGGCTGGCCTGTGGGTGGGCCTAATAATTACAATCCTCATTTGTGGTGTTCTTGCACTTCTTTATCGGAGGGCTAAGCGAAAATCTCAACAAACAGGTATGTCTACCAGCACACTTTACACTTTATCAGCTACAAGTAAGGTATCTGTGAGGACATATGAAACACTTAACCCTTAAGGATTTTTACAGTCACTTACTGTTATTATTGTAAAAAAAAAAATGTATTTAGTATTTTCTACTCTTAATTTGCTAAACTGGACATGCTTTTTTTCCATTAGTGATCATTTTAAGTGGTTATTTGAGAAACATGTAAAAAGAAATAGGGTGCCCACCCTAGATTTTTTTTTCACCATGCCTGGAATTCACCTAAAAACACATCACAGTCATTTAGATTCCAAAATACTTCCTAAATGCATGGTGGGTGATGTTTAAGGCCCCTGTGCTGTAGAAGAGCAGAAACGAGTGTCTCAGTTCTGAATGGACCTTTCACCATTTAAAGAGTTCATATGAACAAACAGCACAGGGATAAATATTTGACCTCAGAACAATATGATTTATGATTCTGGTTCTTCTGGAAACAATTTAATCCAATTTGAAATCTCAAACTTCTACTGGGTCCAACGTAATAAAGGTTTGTCTTATCTCACTTGTGGGACTAATAAATGTTTATCTTACCGTACACAGTATCTTACAACACACAGTAACAGAATCCGGATACATAAAAAGGTAACTGTTCCCCTAGCCTGCCTATGGTCCTGGAGTGGCTAGAAATTGCTATAGGAGAAGGCCTGATCTGGAATTTGGTCCTTTATAATGTCAAATGGGTGATAGGTTACCTCACCTTTTTCATGCTTTGCCCGCCCAGAGAATTTCACCCCTCCACTAAAAAATTAGCTCCACCGACTCTCAATGCTATGTGTGAGAGACCACTTTTGCTTGTAGTGTTATCACAGCTTGTAAACAAGTACAGCATGTCAGTTGCTCTGTGCTTAGATGAACAAATGAGCACAAATGTATTTTTTAGTTCCTTCACGTGAGCCTCTGAAGAACCAGTGGGTTAATTTTATTTTCTCTGGAAATGTGCCGACACAATACAGAGCTGGTCTTAAGTCTGGATCAGTTCCAAGTCTTTCACCAGCTACGTAAACGCAGTAGCCATCGCTATACACTGTAAACAAGCGGGCCCCTCCCCCACCCTCCAGCTTACTCCGCCTCTCTCCTCCTCACCCCTCCTCTCTCCTCCTCATTATCATTTAAAGCTGCAGACACAGAACTGGCACGTCCTCTGGAAATCTCATTGTGGGACTGGCTCTAATTGGCTGGAATTCTGCACCAAGGCTGAATTTTAGAAAGAGACTTCAGATGCAGTATCAGGGGAGCACTAATACCTGCATAAAAGCATAAAAAATCAGCGTGTCATGGGACCTTTAAATTCTGTATTTATTAAAACTGTTTAAACCCGTCGTTTTGACAAAAACCCAAAGGTGACTGAGAATGATCATATTTTCTTCACAGTCACACACATACAAAGTAATTATTAATAGAGTAATGAGGATGAGTAAGGTTATATTTTCTAGACAGCAGTTCCAGAATCCAGCTTCTGCAGTGATGTTTGCTACTGAAAAACATTTCAGTAGCAAACAGCAAGCGCAGTACTGACAATGTTGATGTTACACAGGATGTGGAGAGCAATTGTGACATAAAAGACCATGACACACACACAAACACACACGTGTGCAAACGCTTTCTCTTTCTTTTAGAGCAAACTCGTAGCTTCTGCAGATATGTGTGCAGATAAAACCTGAGGTAGAACAACAGCAAACCACATCCTTAGAGTCAAGCCCTCACAAACAAATTGCTCAACAGACACTTACCATAAATGACTGGCAAGATGTGACAAGTGGACACACAAATCTAGATCCTGTTGGCATCTGGACAGCTCTAAGCGCTACAACAGCTCACACCTGGCTTTAGAACGCACTTTCACACACGTCTCGAATGATCACTTGTGATCAGTTTAAACTCCCCCCACTCAACATGCAAATAAAACATAATTTCCTTTTCCAAGCACCAAATGTGTTGTTCTTAAGAAGAGGGACTTGAATGCAGTCAGACACAGGAGAACCAATGAGGTCACGTACCAAAGGTGATGATTAGTTTGGGATCACAAACTCCACTCCAATACACCCTAAAGGTACTGCATGGACATACAGCACTCAAGGTAATGCAGTTTTAGACTCCTCTAGCTGTCTCTTGGCAATGGACATGGTGATCTTAGGCTCATGCATATGCAAACTGTGCGTGCAACACCTTTGTCAGAGATAGGTGCACCTTAAAGTAGCTGATTTCTCTCATTAGGTCTGGATACTTTAAGATATATAGTGTATATTAAAAAAATCTTAAACCACCCGTGCTGTCTGTGAGTGACTGAGCAAGGTACCGTCCCCACACACTGCTTCCTGGGCACTGTGTTCCTGGCTGCCCACTGCTTCACTTGGTGACTGGGTTAAATACAGAGACGTAGTTCGTGCTGTTCACACTGTGTGCTGTGGTGTTTTTTTATGTTATGACAAAAATGGTCACTTTACTGTAAGCCTGTCCCAGCTGCATAAAATAGTCTTTATGTGCTATTATAAACAGAGAAAAAGCTGAAACCAGAGGAATTGTCATTTACAAACTATGATAATTATTGATAGTAATCTGTGTGTATGGTTTCAGTGATTATTTCAGCGTGCACTGAGAGTTACATGCCACCAGCGTTTCCTCCAGACATCATCAAGTACCCAGGAAGTCCTGAACTGCAAACACTGTTTCACAACGGTAAGCTGCAGTCCTACACACACAACTTTGTTTTATACTTCAGAATGTAGGGTCAAAGAGTCATAAAGTAAGGTCCATAAGTATTATATACAGACAGGTCATGAATCAGAAAAGGTGGCAGAACAGCTTCAGTGCACCTTGTAATAGATGTTGCCTCTGAGATATTGTGATTGCACAGGCTCTCACATTTGGTGCTGTGCAGACCCAGCAGACTATGTGTTTGAATTAAGATGGCAATGGAAACTTATAACTTTTATTGGGGAAAAAAGATTATTTATTCGGTCAGAAATGCTTACATTTTGCATTAACGTGTGTCTGTTATATATGCATGTACATTTGATTTGCATTTTATCTCATGTGTATGTTAATCTACAGCTATTACAATCACCAGATGAACACTTATGGAGGATTTTACACCGAAGTGTACTTACACTTAGTCATAACATTAAAACCACTGACATGTTAAGTGAATGACACTTGGGTGGGATAGATCAGGCAGCAACTGAGCAGTCAGTTCTTAAAGGGTACATATTATGCAAAACCTTTTTGAAAACAAGTTGCAATAGGTATATGGGCTACACAAAACATGTTCATGAAGTTCTTTGCACAAAATCACTCTCTCCTAAAGAGATCTCACCAGCTTTAGTCTTGACAGTTTCAAGCCCTTTCAAAATGAGCCGTTTAAGGGCTCTGTCACTTTTATACAAATAAGATGTTGCTGGTGCTATCCAGACCTATATCAGTCGGACCCAGAGCAATATGAACACAACACTTCATGTGTGTCTTGCCTTTGCCTGTAGCCATAGCGCTCGGCTTATCTATGCTCGTAAAACCAGCAGACAAAAATGGCGGATCTGGTGGATGGGGTCTCGACAAATGAGGAGCGGTTCTATGCAAATTGCCATAGTGTGACATCACAATTAGGGAGCAGTCCAAACAGCTAGTTTTGAAAGGGACTGAAACTTTGAGGAATAAAGCTGGTGAGATCTTTTAATGTAAGTGATTTTGTGCAAAGAACTTTTGTATAGCCCATAGACCCATCATTACTAAAGTGAGTTTTACATAATATGTCCCCTTTAAAGTCAGTGGACTTTAGGCAGGAAAAATGGGCAAACATAAGGATCTGATAGACATTGACACTGGAGAAATGGTGATTTATTTCTACAAATTCAGGACACATTTGTACAATACAAATTGACTGTGCTGGCTGACTATGCGTGCACACTGATATTCTGAGACAGGGGGAAGACACAAAGCTTCCAGGCCGTAAAAAAGCAGAAGAGGTTTTTTCAGATTAAAGCCACATTTTCATGTGAAATTTCATTTGAAATTCCCACTTGTCTTTGACGTTGTGTAAAGATTTCGTGGTGAGTCAATAGAAATGACTTCATAATAAATGAACAGATTAATTTACATTAAAGTCAAGAACATTCTAGCAGTCTGATAAAAATCTACACCGACACTACGCACCAAAGCCCATATTGAGACGTGCTGAAACTGGGGTTTCAGAATGAGTGGGGTGACTGAAAGTGTTACAGTGTGAGCTGACGTCAGCAGCGCTGCTCACACACTTGTGTTGGATGAGCCTGACGAGAGGGCTGTGTGTGCAGGGGAAGAGTCTCACACCACAAATGCAAATACAGTAATCTTAACTACCGCCTCCACATTCAGCTCTTGCGTGGGCCTGATGCAAACCGGGCGGCCTACAAAGGCAAGCATGCCTGTAAAATTACATTTGTGACTTAATCACAGGTAAATTTGCAAAACAACAACATCACAATGTGACAGTGCTACAATGCAGATAAGTAAAACTAATGTCATTTTTAAAGTATAAGCTATTTTAAAGCAATACGTAAAATGTTTATTAACTGGCCAATGGTCGCTCTTTATAACTACCAGCAGTCAGCAACCTGAATTTATTAATTACCAACCAATTTAAATGGAAACTTCCAAATGAGTTTCTTACTTATTGAATCGTCAGAGGACGAGCTCTCTCCTTCAACTACATAATGTTTATTGGTTTTTCAATTCAAGAGTCATAATCAAAATGAGAATTGAAACCTTAGAACAATGAATGAAAGTCTCTTTCTAAGAACTGCCATCTTTTTTGCCTTAGATTTTCATACAGAGCGGCCAACAATATCACACCTCACCGCAATCTAGACCTGGTTGATTGTCACAAACCTTTAATAGTCTTAAGGGCAACTCTACAAAAATTACAGATACTAACAAGTGAATGTGGTTGTATAGTTTATGTTTCAGCCTAAACTCAGCAGTTACAAACTGAATAAACACTGAAAGAATGTCATGTGAAAGGGAACAACTATTTGACAGAAAATGAGTGTCTTCCTTTACATGTTTATACACTTCTGGTGCAGTGAACTGAAGAATTCTGCCATTACTCACATAACTATTCAGCAGTGTTGTTGGAAATGTGACACATTACATAGCCTTTATAGACAATGTTAGTAACAATAGGTGCCCTTCACTGCATAGAGCCTCAATGCCACATTTTATCAGGTTCTGCAGAGAGTGACCACAGATCAGACCACCAGAGAACAGACCAGACACTGCAACTTTTAATCTCACGTAGGTGTTTATATTTTGCTTTTCAGATGAAATCCTCCCCTGCACAAACAATAGTTTGGAAACCAATAAAAATACCATGACAGCGTCTGAGAAATATGGCCACTCCGCTAAATGGCCTCCGCATGGGTTCCTTACCACCGACTCTGTTCTGCAGTCCGAACCGCAGGAGGACGAGTGGCCTGGAGCCTGAATGTTTCCAATTCACCACCGTGAATACCACATCTAGATCATTCTTACATCAACTTATGGCTATCAAAGATGTTTTATTGCTTTCATTTATGGTTTTTTTTTAGTACTATTAATCTTTTTTGTAAAAAGACTGAGTTATTTGTCTGTGTGCAAATGAGGTTACTGGACATGCCAATACAATTAAAGACTCAATAAAATGAAGTATGTCTAATCATTTAAACTAACTAATCATTTAAATAATTATCTGCATCCAGAAAATAGACTCAAGTAGGGCTGGGAGATATTGTCTACACAGGTTTGCCAAGATATTCAATTTTACATTTTACATATGTATATGATGTTATGACCATTTCAACAAGGAAAATTTGAACAGAAATGTTCTAAAGAACATCCACATCCAAAGAACATTATATTTTCAAGGTTATATCTACGATCCTTACATGGCATCACTCAAATAACTCTTCGCAAAAACCTTTATTAAAGACTTTTAGCACAGATTCCTCAGGAACAACAGGCTCATTAACTTTATAAATGCAAAGCTACTTCTTTAATTGTATTAGCATTACACAGTGCTAGCTTAAAGCAAAAGCCTTCGTTTGACTGACGCTCCAGAGCACTTGCTTGCTAAATCGTCCCCCTTTGCCTCCACTTTTCTGGGAAGGTTTTAGACTTGATGTAAAAATCCTGTGAGGATTTGATTGCATCTAAGACAATGAGGTCAGGAAATGATGCTGGATAACTAGTTCTGAATCACAAACATCTAGAGCTCTAAGATCTTCAGAGAACACAGTTCAGTTCCACTCTCAGTGCTGAAGGGGTTTATATCCCTGAATAAACTTTATTGGACTGTATTGGACATGGTGAGTGAGTTATTTTCTATGGAGATTATACAAACTGTGATTATGTGAGTGTGTGTGTTTGCGTGCGAAGTAACTGAATTAACTTATCTTAAGAAATGTCTGGATACTTTTGGACATAGTGTACCTCATATTCACCTGACTGACTCAGTCCTGGGCCTTTCTCTCTTCCTGGGGGTGCCGTCCTCACCATGGCTCCTCCAACTCTAAATGTGAACTCTCACGGTCTGAGATATCCAGCAGGCCAATATTATTTCTCACCAGCTCTTCACCTGCAAACTGCAGACCCAGAGACCATTGTCTGTAAACTCACGATACAGCCCTCAGGCTTCAGGTGTGAGCTCTAATCCAGACTGGTCTTTATGGACCACAAATAAAATTGTCAGGACACGATAAAATAATAACACGTGCGTTTAAATGTAAACATATTTAGATGCACCAATACAGGAACATAACGCGTAACGGATTTATTCTGCCCTCTGGTGGTAATAACAAATAATGACAAGAGAACGTGGGGCGATTAGTAATTGAGCTGTGCTGCCCTCTAGTGGCAAGATATGTGTGGAACTGGACAGTATTCGCTCACCTGCCTTTAGACGCATTTGATCTTAAGTGACATCCCATTCTTAATCTATAGGGTTTAATATGACGTCGGGGCACCCTTTGCAGTTCTAACAGCTTCAACGCCTCTGGGAATACTTTACGAATACTATACTTTGCTTGTGTTTACGGGGATTTTTAACCATTCTTCCAGAAGCACATTTGTGAAGTCAGATACTGATGTTGGACAAGAAGGCCTGACTTACATCCTCCGCTCTAATTCATCCCAAAGGTGTTTAATCAGGTTGAGGTAAGGACTCTGTGCAGGCCAATCAAGTTCTTCCATACCAAACTCACTCATCCATGTCTTTATGGACTTTGCTTTGTGCACTGGTGTGCAGTCTTGATGAAACAGGAAGGGGCCATCCACAAACTGTTTAGGAGCATAAAATTGTCCAAAATCTCTTTGTAATCTTACTTTCACAGGAACTAAGGGTCCAAGCCCAGCACCGGAGTAGCAGTTTTTCATCATAATCCCCCCTCCACCAAACTTTACACTTGGCCCAATGCAGTCAGACAAGTACCGTTCTCCTGGCAACCGCCAAACCCAGATTCATCCATCAGATTGCCAGATGGAGAAGCGTGATTCATCACTCCAGAGAATGCGCCTCCACTGCTCTAGAGTCCAGTGGTGGCATGATTTACACCACTGCATCCAACGCTTTGCATTGCACTTGGTGATGTTTGGCTTGGAAGCAGCTGCTCAGCCATAGAAACCCATTCCATGAAGTTCTCTATGCTGTTCTTTTGCTAATCTGAAGGTCACATGACGTTTGGAGGTCTGTAGCGATTGACTCTGCAGAAAGTCGGCGAACTCTGCGCACTAGGTGCCTCAGCCTTGATATAACTCTCTCTACCCACACGTTTAGACAGGGCACAGCTTACTAATACTAAATAAACTGAGAATACTGTTGAAAATGGGGGCGGGTGTAAAATAAGACAAGACACGGAGCAGTCGTGCTACCCGCTGCAGCGGGCTTCTTCTTTTTTGTGGCGGTTGACAACTTTTCAGTTGTATTACCGTCATTATTGTATTCATGAGGTGTCTTATTTCCAGTGAAGGGCAATCTTAATGCTTCAGCATACTAAGACATTTGGACATCATGCTTCCAACTTCGTGAACAGTTTTTGTTACAGCATGACTGTGCCACAGTGCACAAAGCAAGATCCATAAAGAAACAGTTGGATGAGTTTGGTATGGAAGAACTTGACTGGCCCCGACCAACCCCACCAAACACCTTTGGGATGAACTGGAATGGAGATTTTGAGCCAGTGCCTGACCTGATATATGCTCTACAGAGTGAACGGGCACTAGTTCCCACAGAAACACCCTACAATCTTGTGAAAAGCCTTCCAAGAAGAGTAGAAGCCATAATAGCTTCAAACAGGGGTACCAACTTCATATGAAAGTGTATGTATTTAAATGCAACAGTACTGAAGTCCATGTTGTTGTAATGGTCAAACATCCCAATACTTTTGTCCATATAGTGTATTTGTTAACTTCAGTTGAATTAAAGAAATGACAAAAAAAATCAGACTTTTTTTTTTTGTTTTAAGGCATATCAGACTTAAAACTTTTATATTTCAGAAAGAAGGAGCCAAAAGCAGGACAATATGTGATAACACAAAACTAAACCTATCAGGGGCATTTTACTAACCTAGTGCTTATATCTCAGACATTATTTAAGTACCAAAGCACAAGGTTTAAAAAAAAAAAAACAACTGTAGTGTATTGGAATGTCTCCATACCATAACTGTTAGATGAATGCAAGCTGGGAGACCACAAACTAAGTTCTGAACATGTTTAAAGCTTGGGCCTGTACTGATCCACCTGGCCATTCCCAGTGAGGTAATCTGAGCTATTTCTGAGCAGATAAATCACTACATCAGTTTCAATACCAATCAAAACCAAAGAGCAACTGATTAAAAAGAGAAGGCTAGTTTGGGGGGAGGAAAACTCTCGCTGAGGGCTACTGTTTCTTCTGATGTGGCCTCTGGTTAAACGCTACGTCCTGCTGTTTGGTGACCAAGCTTTGTGGTGATTGGTTGAATTTTTTTCACTCTCTCTCTCAATCCAATCCAGATTACAGTTCCCACGATGCTCAGGGTTTATCACCCCCGCAGTCAGACCCTCATTCTGCTTTCTTAAAGACCTGCTTAGCAACCACATTCTTCACCCGGAGCTCCTAGAGAGAGCGAGAGAGAGAGCGAGAGAGAGAGCGAGAGAGAGAGCGAGAGAGAGAGCGAGAGAGAGAGAGAGAGGACACATAGTGATGATGGAAAAATGTATTCAGTTTATTGAACCAATTCAACTGAACAATCCATTTCAAATAACCTAATGCTCTCTTAAATTATCTGTTAAAGTACAAGTCAAGTCAAATATTTTAAGTCCTCTAAATGAGATTGCTTGGTTTCAGTGAGTGAGTTATTTTTGCCATTGACAGTTTAATAGACTCAGAATGCACAAATACATAACTAGCTAATAAAAAGAGGTTGTCCTTAATAAGTCACAGTGTTACACTTTTACTTTATAAGGTTGAACTGTCAAACATTATTTAATTTTACTAAAAATCTTCTGGTTTATATTCATGAACTGGACACTGTTAGGACACATGGGACTGAGGGGACACATGTGAGCAGGGAATTAAAAGATTCCAGCAAAACAAAAAGCATTGTGTGTGTTTGGTCATCAAAGAACCTAAACTCGTTGTGGCTGTTCACAATAGTGCCTGTGTCTCAGCTTCTTCCAGGACAAAACCTTTAATCTCCTTTTCCTCGCTTTCACCTGATCCCTGAGCCTCCAGCGTCACTCAGTATTTCCCAATGTTTCTCGTCATGCACAAGATCTATAGTCTGCATATGCCAACACACAACTTTCTGTATGGTTTATTGTACAAAATTTGGAGAGTTCACTATTTTGTGATTTACATTATGTACCTCTTTATTTCGGGTTATTCTGGTCTCTGGGTCTTTTTTTTTTAGCCTTTCTGTGGGTCACTGCAAGTTTGATCTACATCATGTAACATCTGCACCACCATCCTTTTGTGTAAAAATGTTTTTTTACTAATCAAAAATAAACGTAAACGTAAACCTATTTATAATTACTGGTCTCGTCTACAGTGTGTGTATTTTTTGATTCAGCCACTAGGGGTCAGAAAGTGTCTCAGAGGAGCACCATTGACCCAGGGTTGACCCTTCGTAACAAGTAGTTACAGTAATAGGAGGGATGCATCATCAATTTCCAGGAAGAGATTTAATAACTGGGTCCAGAACGAAGTTGACTAACCAGATCAGTCCTCTAGTTTCCCCAGAGCAGATGACGCAGTTATACACTAGTATACACTAGCTGCGTAAATCTCCGGAAACCTGTACATTTCACAATAATTCAGTTATATATATATATTTTAATTTCATTTATATATCTTTTCGAACTGCCACTACCATTAAATGCTTCAACACACCTGAAGGAGAACAGACAACCACCCTTGCTATTGCTGTTCTGAGTAAAGGAGGGTGAGAGGCAGAGTATCCACTGACTACTAGCCCAGAGACAGTGCAGCCATTTGTGCTCTTTTGGACTCCGAACCAAAGAGGGCTGTGGCATCACCAGGATCAAATTCACAAACTCCTGAAAATTGGGTGGTTTCTGATTCTCTATTCTAAAAATTTAGTATCAGAAAATGTCGTGTTTACCACAGTTTACATTATTTTGGTATGACTAGAGGAACTGCTTTTGCAGTTGAATATTGACCATAAACAACAAAACCCATTTTTTGCACACTTCTATGTTTGCAAATGCCCTGAGAATTTTTGTTTTGGAAAAATAAGAGCATATGGTGTTAAATCCAGCTACAAAGTATTAGAATACATTGGAATAATCTGAAATAAACTAGGTTTAACTGGCACAGATGTCACAGCCTTCAGCTGTATGTATCCCCTTTTACACTGGAAATGTGTTGTGGTTAGTTATAATATCGGTGCTCTTACCAGGTGGAGCTGGTTTCCCTCCATCCAGTGAGTCCAACCCCTGCCCTCCTTCTCTCCTCGCTGCACACACACCAGCTTATCACCGTCCCAGTCCACTGTAGTCTGCAACACACACACAGCCTGTAACCACCACATACCACCTGTGAAAGTTTTCCCACACCACAGAGGTAATAAAGGAATAGAAGAGGATCAATAAACACATGCACACCTGGCACTTCCTCCCATCAACAGGCCCCAGGTCTTCAGTAAACTCTTTGCCCAACATGAAGTCCATGTCGAAGTTTTTGAACGTGGTCATGGTCTTAATGTTCATGTGGCCTGTGTTGACATCATGCTCAATTTGCTTGCTGGGTTTTAGCATGCACACAACCTTCCTTAGTGCAAAATTAACATCTGCAGAGGGAGAGAGGGAGAGAAGAGAGAGGGAGAGAGAGATCAATCTCATATGTTATCTCACTTGTGCAGAGAGAATGAAAGTGGGATTTTACATGCATCAGTAGGGAACATTCAGACACAATGTTCCATTAATCGCAAATGCACTCATCCAGTGATGTGAAAATAATGAGCACATCATGATAATCTGTATTTCCTAATGCTGGCTTTTTTGAATTGTTCCTTTCAACCACACATATAGATGTTAACAGATCCAGTGAAACCACTCCAGTTAGAGTCAGGTTCACTCATCCGGACTATCAGTACAAAACAACTCCCTTAATTTTTCCCTTTAAAATTACTTTCATTTTGACCTTAATTTCTCATGCAGGAAATTAAGGAAAATTAAGGGAAAAGTGCACAGAAGACGGCTGATTAAGGAGTAAAACTCCTCCTTTCTTTTAAAAAATGTGCCCTTTAAATGATAGAACCTCCTGAATTAATGCTTTAAATTTACAATTGTGGGGTTTCATACTCCTGCTTTAAATCTAATTTTAAAGTAAAATTAAGGGGTCTGTTTCACAAATGAACTGCCACTTAATTCAAACTAAGGGATTTGGTGTATTTTCAGGGGTAATATATGGTAGGGTTAAGGACCCTTGACTCTATAATCATCAATCATCAAGGTCAGAGATTTAAGTACCAGGAAATAATCATAATCAGGACTCATTTTCCTATCAGCGCATCCTCATGAATGATGCTTTAGTCTCTCCATTGTTTCTTCAGTCTAACTGCAGCACTTTTAACTCCATTATGCTTTATTAGTCTTATGATGAGTTAGGAGGGGGGTATATTTCTGAATGTATTCAGCAGAAATCTGTGCTCGTATAGTAGACGTTTCTTGCAGCGGTGAGTCGATGTAGGATCTCCAGGATCCAGAATCCAGACTGAAAGTGGATACCTCAGCCAGGAGAAGGAGGGAGGCTGGAGATGAGCTCACGCCACAGGAATGAAGGGAGAAAGACAAGAAGCAGAGGGACGATAGAAAAAAAAAGTCTTACCCAAAGCAGCCAGGTAGGCCTCGAAGTTTTCCTGAGACACCATATGGTAAAGGCCAGAATAGTTAGGTCTGGACATCTTTATTTCTCTGTGTTGTTTTTCTCTTGCTGATGGAAGTCCTGCCAGCTCTGTCTGATGTTTCTTCGTTGTTGCGTTCCTGCGCAAATTAGCGCATCCTACGCGGTCCGGTGGAAAAGTTTACGTAAAACTTTGTTTTGGACCGATCGAACCGGCTCGAAAAACTCTCACTCTCTCTCTTCTGCTGGGAGGCTCCTGTAAAGCAATGGAGCTGCTGGCTCGGTGTAAACCCTCTCCCTGCTGAACCTGCCCCTTAACTCCAGATCTAACAGTGAGGGAAGGTGTGTTATCTCCCTTTAGTCGTAGGGATTTGCATGAAATCCTGATTTAGAGCAGAGCAGTAGCACTCAGTGAGTCAACGCTGCTGCATCTGAACTTGCACACACGCAACAGAAGAACATTACAGCAAGAAGTCCCACCCCTCTCCCCATCTCCCCCTCCTCCCCATCTCCCCCTCCTCCCCATCTCCCCCTCCTCTTCTCCCCTCTCCAGTACCCCTTCACATGCCCCCCCCCCCTGAGCATCAGCTCACTGCACTGTGCCAGAAGGATACATGTAAGAAATACAGAGAAAAGATCCTTAAACCAAAGTGAAATTATGCTTAGTTTGTTTAGTGCGGTGTTGACCATTGGAGGTAGCTCAGTGGGTAGGATACTTGCCACCAGACTAACAGTTTATGGGTTCGAATCCTACTTTTAGCACACCACCACTGGGTTCCTGAGCAAGACGCTCCATGGAGACTGTCCCCTGTAGTTAGGGAATGGAAGTTGCTTTGGATAAAAGTACCTGATAAATGCTGTAAAATCTAAAGCACTTTTGTTAAGTTAATAATTGTATAATGTGACCATATTCTACATTTTTCTTGTATTTTATTTTTTTTTCCACCTGCAACTATTTCCCAATAAGCTCTTGGAATTAAACCTGCTTATTTTTGTTACTGCACCTTTAAGACTAATATATGTAAATGACCTTTGTTCCGATTGCCTGTCCTGTATTGTAACTCGTTCAAAAAGCATTCTAGGTCAAAAACACTCTTTATAACTTCAGTGGGAGGACAGATGGATATGTGATGGTTATCACAACATCAAAAATACTCATCAGTCTCGAAGGTTTTTATGTAGTGTCCACATTAGTCGTATATTAATTGTTTGTCTATTGTCTACTGTCTGTTGTAACTTGCTCTCTGTTGAATGTTGTATGTTGCACTGTGGTCCATGGAGAAACATCGCATTTCACCATGTGCTGATGATAATAAAGTAACGGTGAACTGGACTGAGGTGGGTTTTTTAAATGTAAAAAATTTTAGTGTTTGCATAATGCATCAGACTTCTATCTTTCAAAAAAGAGAGGAAAACTTGGCTGTCCATGGTATGGACACTTACTAACAAAGCCGAACTACACAGTGAAGTAAAACTTGCTGTCGTTTTTCTTACACATCAATGAAATTGGGTTTTGTCCTCCACTTTCATGAGTAGCAAGTGTCTGTAACCGCCCAGCCCAAAAGAAAAAATCCATCTCAAGATCAAGGTGAGAAATAAAGCATATCTCAGTTTTTTGCTAACAATTTCTGAATGCTTTCTTCAAAACCATGTTACGAGCAAAGACGTCTGCAGCTGCTAAGAGGGTGTTAAAGGGGTTTCTTTACAGTGAAATGTGAAATATTCATCTCAGAACACTGATTTTTTAAAGGCTGCTGGACTTTGTTGGTCTGAGACAAGTCCGGGTCCAAATACTAGTGAGTCTGAGACAAATCAGAGACCCCAGATAAACCATCTTGTGTCCAGGCTTTAGATAATGTCCAAATATGTAAAAGTCAAAATGAAGACAACAAAATGTTTTTTAATGTAAAAAATGTTAAGTAAATGTAAAATTAACCCAGAGACACATTACCCCACTTTAACAACACAAATTCTTTCTCATTTCACTCACCGATGCAGACCCACATAACAACACTCTTTCACACTGTTTCATTCATAATGTTGCCCAGTCATTCGCTCATTAGAACCATTGACACTTATTTTCTATTCACTTCAGTCAATAACTGGTAGTTCTCACTCTTGTGAGAATGTTTAGACCTAAATCACTGAAATTTGCAAAAACGTTTTATGAGAGAAATGTTACTATATTCTTAAACATTTACACTATTCAATAAACAATTTCCTCAGAGGTGTTTCAGATTTTCCAATTTCTGTTTCTCACATAGTCTAACCCTTTATTCACTGTCAGTGAGTTCATTTAGGCTCTTTTAGCCTGGAGACATTTTAGTATTAATTTTAGGATGACCATAAGCAGAAAAAGAGCATACATACCAGCCATGTAAATAGTGAGAAAAAACAATTTAGCAAAAATCACTAGCCTACAGTGAATTGAACCTTGATCTAGGTACAGTTAACTTAATCAATCCTACTAGCAACACAGTCATGTGACCATTGTGTTTTCTGCTAGACAAGCCTATTTTGTCTGCATGCTCCATGTTCCACAGGTGTTCTATATTGACTGTGCTGAGTAAACTTAAACTGACCAGTCCTAGCAACCAGTGATGAAGAAATTAAACATTTCTGATGGCGTTACTGACCCCCTGTATTTATGGAGCATGTTAGTGAATATTTCGATCTGGTTGTCCAGGAGAAACTAGTGTGCCTTGTCATGTTCTGGTGTCTTGCTATTATTTACATCTGCCATGTATCCCTGGTCCATGTGACTTTTTTGTTGTTTTGGTTAATTCTCTCCTTAGCCTTGCTCTCTTCTTACCTTCACATATGTCTCGTCCCCAGCCTAGGTGCTTTAATTGTCTTTTCAGTGTATTTACTCCTGGGTTTCAGTCTGTGAATTCACTGTGAGTACTAACATATGTTTGCCTTGTATGTATGTTCAGTTTATTTATCTGCCTTGTTAGCTTTATGTTTGAGTTTGGTTCATGTGCTAGTACATTAAACTTACGCTCAGCCGCCAGCCTTACCCACCACACTGAGATACTAAGAATATTTCATTTTTAATTTACATTTTTTCTAGTTCTGAACTAGAACTAAACCAAGAAGTTAAAGAAAATGTCTCACTGGATTCAAAACAAACTGGCTTGGAAATCCATGAAAACATGCAGCATTCGGAAGAGTCAGTATTACATCGTTTTAAAGTGGCTTCTACATTTTGTAGAAGTTTGATGGATTTTGACGGTTCAAAATAATTTAGGAAATAGTCTTGTTACATTAATGTTTATTAGAAACAAATGTTAAAATGTATTTGTTTTCTATAGTTACCATTTTGTAGATATGTGGTTTAGATCTGACAGTGATGATATGAAAATCATTATGCGTCACAAGACATTAATGCGTCACAAACTTGATGCAATTACTACACTTGTTCGGCACCAAAATCTCACTTTACACTTTAATGACCTATTTCAAATATTTACACTATATCAATTTTTTTCTCACTGTTAATACCCAACAACCATTTACTAATGCCTGTTGGAAACTGTGTTACAAAACGTCCTGTTCACTAAAGAGTATTTCTTGTTATTAAGTGCAGGTATTGCCCAACTAATGATTAGACAGTTTACATTTTCAATAAAAAGCACATGTTGAAACCCTTTTAACCAAAATGATGGTTTAATCAGCCAAATGGTTTTAGTGCTGATGAATGCTGACATCACTAGAGGGAAGATAATGTGCAGGGTAGGACATTATTGCATTATCTCAAACGTTTATGTGTGATTTTATCTTCCTTAATGAGTCCTTAATATTTAAACTTTTATGCAAGCCCATAAAGAAAACACATTAGTGTGCGGATGCTTGGTGGAGGACGTTGGGCTCAGGGGTTGAGGTGATTATGGGTTTTTGTTGGTGAAATGTTCTTATGCATATTTTACAGCATTTTATTATGTTTCCTGCTCTGCCTTTGTATGTCTTAAAGGACTTACACCCATCTTCCTCTTTCATATTAACATTGTCATATAATAGAAGAATCTGCAAGCAGAAATTACGATTTCCCACACCAGCTGTGTGACTTTGGATAGATTGTAATTTCCTTTTAAACAGAATTTAAATTTAATTCAGTTCTCACCTGCACCCTGCACATCCATGCTGTCATCATTGAAGTCTCGTTTATATTTATTCCAAAACTAAAAAATATTTGTCTGTAATCATCCATCAAAGATTTAAGATATTTGCTGTTTTGAAACATCACCTGTAAAGTCAATAAAATAAATGCAAAAAATGGTTTCCTTCAAGGTCTTGACACTTATGTTCATTTCTGAATCCTCTCTGGAAACAATACCCTGCTGTCGGTTCATCATTCAGTGAACTTCAGTGGCCATGATTTGCTGAACAAACACTTTATTTAAAATGAGAACTTCATCAGTGGAAAGTCTCGTTGTATGCGTTTTACAGTGTCGTTTTGGAGGAAAGCAACAAATCAACTGCATCAGAGCCTAAATTAAATCTTTGTTGAAGTAATAACAGACTCAGTTCATTTGAAAACAGAGGGTTCATATTAATATGTAAAAAGGTACTCTACAAAAAAATGTTTACTCTGGTCTTATCGTTTTCTCACTGAGCCACTCTTCTTCTCTTCCGATTTTTGTTTTTTGACGTCTTTCTTGCCCTTCGCACCCAGATTCTCATAAGTCTCCTCCTTATTCCTGTAGAGAAATGAAAGCAGAAAATCGTCTATGGTTAGTATCTAGATTTCGGATCTCACTAAATTCCACCTGTTCTGTGGGCAGAGGCAGGTGAAACACTAGATATAAGAGCTTTATTCTGAAGTGAACAATTCTTAGTCCAAAACAGCACATTTATACTACGCCCAATAAGGCTTTCTCTCTCATTTCTCTCTCATTTCCTTAAGAGCTAGGACAGAGTGGTAAATATATATATATATATATATATATATATATATGTATGTATGTATGTATGTATGTATGTGTGTGTGTGTGTGTGTGTGTGTGTGTGTGTGTGTGTGTGTGTGTGTGT
>JBBJLR010126952.1:0-18147 GCA_037577145.1 Brachypetersius gabonensis | reverse complement strand
AGGGGTCTCCGGTCGGGACGAGTCTCCAGGAGGCTGACCCAAAGAGTCATTTTGAGTTTGTGTGTTGAAAAGAAAAAAATAAATACCCTGCCAGTATCAAGTGCGTGCTGCTGCATTCTTCCCTGAGGTGACGACATGACACTTTGTAAGGGTTTCATACATGGGGGCTCATAATTCAGACCTTTGCTGCATTTAGTCAAAAATGTACAAGGAAATTCAACTAGTACTAAAAGTAATTCAGAACCTTACAAATGATCAACATTGTGCTTCAGAGAAATGACTAAGTCCATTCAGACTATACAGGGGCAATGGGTAAAAATCAAGGAAGTGTTCTGCATTTACACAGTGCATATCACCCACCTGTTCGTTTTACTTCATAGAGTCCCTACTCTGACAAATACAATGGTGTGTGTGTGGTGTAACCAGAAAGCACACCTTGTCATGTTTAACCAAAATCAGTTCAATCTCACCAAATGTGATCGAGTCATCAGACTCGCGTCTTACGCAGAGAAAAGAGCCCTTTCTGTAAAGAGTGGCCTTAAAATTTACCTCGGTGGATACAGACACAGAATCTGGTTCAGAACACAGATGTTCTTCAACTGCACTGCGCACAACATGGGGTGGAGTTTCTTTTAAATCAGCACTGGTGCAAAAAAAGAACTGCAGGTCAGGGTTGTTTGTAGGTGCTGGTGCTGGTTTGCAAGAGACTGGCATATATTTTTAAAGTTTTCTATCCTCCTCACACACCTCTTGAAATAGGAGTGTTTACTTTCGAATCTCATTGTCCATACATGTATTAAGGGGCCCAATTTCAGGATCAATGATGCGTAATGGAGAAGATAATGGTGTTTGGGTTTTAGATGATGTGAGGGAAACGATGCTTTCCTTGTTTCTAGGTATTCAGTCACAACATTGAGGTAAGCAACCTGGGCCGTGGGTGCACACACTAGTTCCACAAGTTCCTTCAAAGTGATCACTTGTTGCCACACTGGGTCAAGAAGATCAACTCTGTCACCAATGAAGACAGGAAGGAGTCTAAGGAGACACCAGTTTTCAGCTGCTTGGCCACCTACTGTATTTGCCTTTTCCTTAACCGGAGAAGGAGATGAAAGAGAATCTGAGTCTTTATAGGAAAACTGTTCGATTCGTCTGTTCAGCTGAGAGTATGTGAACCAATGCTTGACCTTTACACAGTATCGCAGGTAAATGGCTAAGTCATAAGCTACGACTCAAACAAGTCATGCCCTATGCATGGAGGAAGCCCTGGCTGGCAAACATGGTAACATTTCAAAGAGTTAAAGACTGAGTCACAACATATTCCTTTGACATCATTGATCTCACCCTCCTGCACTAACTGTATGGCTCCTTTATAGGCATCAACTGTACGTACAGGAACACTGTTACTCACTTTCTCAAGTTGATCGCTTGGTACCTCACAATACCTACAGAAGTACTTGGATGTGCTGAAATTCTGTGTGTAGCCGCTAATACAATGTGAGCCCAGATTGTCCCCTACAACCGATATTATTGTTGCTCGAACCACATGACCAGAAGTGGTCACAAGACCATGTTCTTCAAGTTGTCTCAGGTCTGACAACATTCTAGAAAAAACTGTGTTCTGGCCAAAATATCTGAAATCTGTCTCTTTGCACACAGTACTAACTGCATATTGTCAATACTGGAGCGATGGAATGGCTGAAAGTTTTCAAGTGTGAAGTAAACTCCCACAAGCTTATGCTTTTTCCTTGCAGACCCCAGGGGGTTTACAATCTCAAACGCATCCTGATACAATATCAGTTTCATGACAATCTCACCTGCTTGTACAAACAGCTCATTGGATTTGTAGACAGATCCATCAGAAATGTCACTTAAGACACCATCAGAAACTAGCCTAATTTGTGACTTAGCACATTCCTGCCACACAACAGAATCTTTGAGAATACATCTCAAAGTGTCAGACAAAGGTATGTATTGAGCATAACAGTCTCTTCTATTTTCATTTTTGCCCAGGCAGATTTTCTCTGGGTGCACATATCCAAAGTTTCTCCTAAAATACTGCCTTCTGGTGTATTCAGTAGACAGTAGAGAGCTACATGCCGCATGCAAGTCAGTTTCCTGAATATTCAGAACTAGTGAATCAATCTCTGCATCTGACATGTCAGAATTAGCCCTAGCCCTAAGAAACATCTCTAATTTTGCTGTTTGTGTACTGATGACAAATGTCACTTAAACTATTCTCATCAACAATCAGCTGAATTGTTGATGACAATGGAGTTGCACGTAAAACAGACACAGATTTCTAATGTACAAAGACTTGATGTCAAAAGTTTCTGTAACCTGCTGCTGAGTTTCACTTTCGTCCATTGCACTTTCGGGTTCAATTTGCGAGGACTCAGATGGCTCTAAGTATGTGAATCTGGTGTTTAAATCAGTCTCATGCCTATGTGTGCGCGAAACATGTGATGTAAATGATGACTTAACTCGAAATACCTTGTTACAGTTGTTGAACGGGCAATGTACTAGTTCATGTTTACTCAAATGGACCTTGAGATGTGCTAGAAGATCTCTCAGATCTATGCATTGCTTCTTACAATAATCACACACAAATGTGCTTGGTATATTATCCAACTATGAAACAGTGTTGTTGTGGGAACGATAGACATGAGCTTTTAAGGCAGTGTACTTGTTGAATTTTTGTTTGCAATCTGAAAAGTAACATGGAAAGTTCCTATTTGCCTCATGTCTGTGGAGTATCTGATGATTAACATAGCTTTTGACACTACTCAGAGGCATACCACATGAGCGGCATGTAAACTTTGGCATAAGATATGCCATTGTAGTCCTCTTAGAAGTTTTTGACCACTCTACCCAGTGCATAATACAAATTCAAAAGAAAACAAAGAATACATTTGAAAGGAACTTTCTTCAGTAACACTTCTGTTTTTTCTCTGTGATTGATAACAGATTTAAACGCTCCTAATCCTTCAAGTGGTTTCTGTACAGACACGATACAAACAAGCCTCAAGATGGCTGCGCGTGTAAGATATGTGCGCGCCTTACCAAAGGCTGTAGCAGACAACCCACTCGGTCGTCGAGGGCAAGAAGAGTGACCCGCTGTGTAACCGTAGCCTGTGGGTGTCACGGTGGGTCTCTCCACAGGCGTGGAGAAACAAAGGGAACCGGAGATGTAGGTCATGGGGGACAATGGGGTTTATTTACAAGGAGAAAAACAGTGAAAACAAAAACCAGGCACATGGACAGGGACAACAGAAAAACTACCTTTACCATAACCCAGACGTGGGGGAACAGGACAGGGAACAGGAACATGAACCGACATGAGGGAATGTGAACGTTAATGCTACCGTCTCTGAACAGACACGGAGCGTCAACTAAAATACAGAACAGAAAAGGGGAAAGGAACCAATGGGAGAAACAGGGTAATCTACATGAACTGAAAACAGGTGACAGGGATGACATGTGCATGTGACCAAACCAAACCAAAGACAACGGGGACATCTAATGGGCTTACATTGAAACAGTAGGGAAATACAACCAGACATGAAACACGGAACAGGAGGTAAACATGATCTGACAGAGAACAGGAGGGAACCAGGAACAGACAGAGAACAGGAGGAAACAGGAAACAGGATCAGGAATGAACAGAGAACAGGAGGGAACAGGAGGGAACAGAAGGGAACCAGAAGGGAACCAGAAGGAAACCAGAGGCTCACAGCAAACCGGGAGCAAACAGGGAACATGAACGGGGACTACCCGGAACCAGGAGCTAACGGGGACCAGGGACAGGAAATCAGGAAACAGGAAACCGGGGAACAGGAAACAGGAAACAAAGGTATATAGGAAACATGAGAATATACAAGAACAGAGTTTAACAGGAGACGTGACTACATGAACTGGGGCCTAACATGAAACGTCGACAGACTGGACAGGACTAGACAAGGACTGAACATGAACTGGAGCTGGACAGGACTGGACAGGGACTGGACATGAACTGGAGCTGGACAAGACGAGACAGGAACTGGAGTATACGCAAGAGCACGGACTAAACAGAGGAACAATGAGGACATCTGGTGGATAAACACGTGAACAGAAACATGAACATGAATGAACCATTACTAGAAAAGAAAGAGAAAAGAAAACAGAAAAACAAGAACATAACCAAAATCAGGGCCAAAACCAGTTTGAACCATGACAGTGGGAAGCATACAGCAATAAATAAAAATGCAACAAAAAACTTGGCACAAGAAGAAACCACTACTATAAAGCAGAATAAACCCTGCTACTAAACCAAAACCTGAGAAGAACTACAGTTAAAAACACTCAGTTCACAAGCTCAAAATTTTAGCAAAAAGTTAGCTCAAGTAAGCTGACATTACCTGTATAAAATGACAATCAGCAGCTTACATTTCAACTATCAGTAAGGTTACGGTAGTAAATTAAGGTTCTTACCTTGGACGGAAAAAAAGTGAATGCAATGTTCTTCGCAGAAAATGCTGCTCCGTGCACAGTGGCTTCTACTTAACGTTTCTGTAGTCCTGATGAATCACGACTCAACCGACTCAAATCTGCTGAGTCGCGGATCGGTCGAGTGGCAAGCATTTACGCTTCTTCCACTAGTTCCTCCGATCCGTCGATCGCTGATTCACTCACTCAGATGGACATCAATATTCAAATTTTAAGATTCTTTATTTGTCACGTTCTTTATTTTGAAGACGTTAAAACTTATAAAACTTTCTGTTTTATACAGTTGAGCTAACTTTACAATGAAAGATGGGATGTGCACTACTACCAATTTAACAAAGCCAAAGGGCCTACAAAGTGTTTTATAAACTACCAAACAGACAAAATTACTTTTCATTGAAACACTGGCTATCTGGTCAGCTAGCAGGTTGTGATTTTAACTCATCGGTTCTCAGACATCTGACCATTGGCCTGTGTTTCCAAGGCCATATGTTACCAGGTGTCTACGTTCCCAGGGCCAAATGTTCCCAAGGCCCTTTGCTTCCAGTGCATAAAAATGAAAAATTCCTACTGCGCCCCACCTGTCTGGTCACTATTCCCCACTAGTGCTGCCCACGCCACACTGAGAGCCAAGGAGCTGTACAGTAAACGTTATGCGTCTGGCAGCATTTGGCAAAGGAATAAGAAGAATAGCAATAGCTGTTCTATGGTAAGGCTGAGGTGTAATTGGTAAGGTGTCAATTTTGGCAAATTAGTGTGGTAGGCTGAGGTTTACAGAAAGTGCAACACAGCAAAACAGTCACTGTTATGTGCTCGTTGGTTTTCATTATTGATTGTGTTATTACTATGTGGAGAACAAACATTTCTTTCATCAAGGGTATGTAAATAGTCAGACCTGGTTTAGTAAGATTTTGGACTCACAGAACAGGTAGGCCTTCAGCTGAGTACAATTGAGTACAAATAGTTGGTCTTGTTGAATTCATGGGCAAGACTAGCTAGATATGGGCATAGCACTTAGACCTAGACAGTGAACATGGGCTATAAAGGCTCTGTGTCCCAAATGGGCCACAC
The DNA here is from genome assembly GCA_037577145.1 of Brachypetersius gabonensis. NCBI lineage: Eukaryota > Metazoa > Chordata > Actinopteri > Characiformes > Alestidae > Brachypetersius > Brachypetersius gabonensis. The sequence continues at coordinate 12,597 of JBBJLR010126952.1, read as the reverse complement.
TTTCTATGTAAAAACAATAGAAACAATAAAAAAAAAATAGAAGGTAATATAAAATTGTATCTCATAAAGCAATCTGCTATTATCATCATCATAATAATAATAAGAATTATTATTATTAGTAGTAGTAGTAGTAGTAGTGTTACAATGTTAATTTTTCTATGAAATGTGAACTGAAGAACATTTACTAAAGAAGAACTGGTTCAGATTTTTGAGTCACTGTTTAGGTCCAGATAAAATTTTAGTAGTATAGGGTTACTGTCTTATTTGTGATGAATTAAACAAGTAAAAAAACTGAGCTACTGCTAAATTAAAATGGTGAACTATGAACATGAGTTTTTTTTTCTGTATGAACTGACCTTTGAACTAGTTAATATGGTGTGTGAACTTGCACTGACTATTACACCAATCAGGTATGTATCCGAGTTAATTTAAATTTATATTATATTTATAACTTCTGTTTTAATGTTTTTAATTATTATTAGTAATATTATTTATTTTATTTTAGCAAGCAAGTGTTGTAAATTCTTTAGGAAACAGTTAGCTATTTGGAAATGGAGCTGGGAGTGAGAGAGTTGTGTTGGAGTGCACCCACTGTACAGTGTGATGTGGTATGTGTTACAGGCCAGAATAAAGCTCAGGGAGACAAATCGTGATTTTTCCACAACCATTATACCTTCGCTAGACAGGCGCACAGCAAGCCCCGCCCCCTCAGCTTTTCTAACTCTGTGCCCAACCTGCAACCTTGGCGGGCTTTTCAAATTGTGTCACTGGTTTTCAACCTCCAACCCCAGCCGGTGGCGGGCTTTTCACATCGCGCCACTGGTCTTCATTTTCAGCAGCCACTCCTCTCACGGATTTGATGGTGAATAAGTTACGCTGCCCAAACTGTACCAACAGCGTATCCACGGTAAGTGCTTCAGAGCCTTTTGATGGAAACTGAAAACGGGAATTTTGTAGAAATTTATCTAACACTACACTTTCGAACAATGTAATGTCATGGCTTCTTCGCTAGAATGAACTTAAACTCTTAGGGCTAAGACATAACGTTAGCCGGTGAGCTAAACTGAATACTGATAGCAATACAGCTAACCTCGCCACAGTTCGAGCGCCTGAATTAAATTATTAGTCTGCCTGTGAAAGATGTATGTACAGGTCTTCTCCTTCTGTTCAGTTGGGACTGTGGAAAATCCTCTAGTGTAGAGGGGCGATCTCTCTGAACAGCTCGGTCAGTATTAATGAATTTAATTTTTTTTTGGCACAAGTATCAAACGGATGCGATGTTGGCCAGTCAAAGACTGAAAAACATTTAAAGCAAAGAGGAACACGTCATATCACAGTCCCAAAGGTCAAATGCATGTAAAATAAGGGCACATCAATGTGCATTAACAGCAGAGAAAGGCTGTCAAGTGCCCAAGTATCAAACGGATGCGATGTTGGCCAGTCAAAGACTGAAAAACATTTCAAGCAAAGGGGAACACGTCATATCACAGTCCCAAAGGTCAAACGCATGTAAAATAAGTGGCGTTTTATTGGTTTTATGATGTGACAGTCCACTTTGCATGTAATTGCCCAGATATTTATGCTAAGTGCAGTTTGTGAGGGGTAGTGTTTAAAAGGCTGCCTGGAGAAGGACTGTGGAAGACTTTAGCTTGACCAGGTCCCATAATACGTACACACAGTAGGTCACGTGGTTAGTCTCAGCCAATCACAAGTGTGGGAGGTGCAGCCATTTCCCTCACCGTTTCAGTGCGAGCCTGACCTTCGGAGTGGCAACAGCCTTAAGTTCCCCATACTCAAGAGATAGTTAATGACCACAAGTGAGTATTAATACAGTATTTACTGTGTGAAGGGTACACTGTAAGGTGAAGCTGGAAATATGATAGTCAGGTTGAACTATGGTAGTTGAGCTATAATTCAGTTTATACAATGATGTGCTTTACAAGTGCTTTACAATGATGTTGCTGCATGCATTCACATTTATTTCTGTTACCTTGTTATATTTAGGTGAATGATTACTTGTATATTTCTGTTGTTTCAGAACTATCTAACCAACTATCTTATCATATCTACCTGTATATATACAGGTACCTGCTATCTACAAAACTAAGTATATATCTACCTATGTATATCTATATACATGTACAAGAGCCTGAAATGCCTTCATTTTTTCCTCTGTGCCAGATTGGCAGTAATTATCCCTGGCCTAATGGAGAATGAAGAGGAAACCTATAGAGACGGAAGAGCTAAACGGCAAATACGCCCACCAGTTCGACTTCACACACCTTCAGCCCTGAGGGACGGCATTCCCCACACGTGAGTATGGCCACATTTCCTTCCCTGCCTGCCCCATGAGCTCACCCTTATCACTGCTGTAGGGATGCTCCTCTTCATGAGACTCCTGAGCTAGCCCCAGCGCATTTCAGTATGACAGAGCTTTGTGGTGCATCAACTGAGTGTCCATCGTTAAAAAAACCTGCCTACTATGTCGACCCTGACTGCACTGACGAGTTCAGAGCTATTAAGAGAGAAAATACCATGCTCCTACAGTCTAAACTCGTATTCCAGTCTGGCCTACAGGAACTCAGAGAAGCAGGTGCAGAACTTGAAGAGCTGATATAGGTAGCCTGCACTCTGAGGGTGGACTTCAGTAATGCTCTCAGTAGCCTAGCAACTAATACCACTCCTCGTGTCACACCAGTACACAAATCAGCTGTTAAGACTGATTCAGTTGCATGTCACCCTCAAATAATAGTACCTGAGATAGATGAGGAGAGTCAGTGGCCCGCACCCACGCCATGGCCTGCACCGGATGCAGAGCTCAGTAATACACCAACATTCCCCATGGAGCATTCCCTCCGCCTCCTCCAATGCAGCGCTGGGAAACTCACCACAGTCCCCCTGCTGAAAGGCTATTCACCACCCACGCATGTGTTGTGAGCCACACAGCTCAGACATTGCATCCAGTCAGGTATTATACAAACGCAAACCCCCCCATCCAGCTGCATGCACATCCAAACAGTACAAGGCATCAGAGACCAACTCATGCTACAACCTTTAAGGCAGAGCCAGGTAGAGCTTCTTTCCCTACCCCTACCTATGGTCCACCACCAACCTCAGAACAAGTGTACAGAGGTCCTAACAAACCTAACATTCCAAAATGTATCCACCTTTAACTTGGTGAATTTGCTAGACTCCGTATAGCTCTACAGAACCTGCTGCCACCAGATGGTACTGAACTCTTTAAATATCAGATAGTGGTGGACCATTTGAAATTGGATGAAGCCAGGCTGATAGCTGATGCTTACCTTAATTCTCCAACCCCTTATACAGACACCATGGCAGCCCTGCATGAAAAATTTGGTCAGCCTCACCAGCTAGCCTTGATGAAAATAGCCAGTGTACTGGATGCCCCTGATATAAGGAGAGGGGATTCTACAGCATTCCATAAGTTTTCACTGCAAGTACAATTGCTGGTAGGTCTTCTGCGAACACTTGGGTCTGAAGGGGAAATTGAATTGAGATGTGGATCACATGTAGCCCGCTTACTCAGCAAGCTTCCCCCCAGAACAGAGGCAGAGTTTCGTCTGCAGGGAGAGGAATGAAGGACAAACATAATTTGAGGTATGATACTAAGCAAGGTCGAAATACTGTAAGCCTACTAGTTGGAGCTGGTGATTCCATAGACGCCTTCACCCGACCAGCAGAGGGGGCTACAAGGAAGAAGATGATAAAGGGTAAGCCCTACTGCCCCTTCTGTGATAGCTCAGAGCATTACCTTGGTCAGTGCAGTGCAGCTGCTAAGCTCTCTACAGACCAGCTTAGAGAATGGATACGTACTAATAAATACGCACGATGTGCAAGATCCCACCAAGCTGCTCAGTGTAATCTGAAGAAGCCATGCAACATCTGTCAGGGTAAGCATCTCCTCGCCCTCCATGCACTGAATGTGAGAGCACCAAAGCTGAGTACAGGCCCCGATTCTAAGGAAGAGAGCTGCTTGACCAGTTCTGCAGCAGACATCCTCTATTTGAATCGACCGACAGCTGGAAGCAGAGTTCTGCTTAAAATCATCCCAATTATCGTTCACTACAACAGTAAGAGCTTAAACACTTACGCTGTACTTGATGATGGTTCAGAAAGAACTATGCTGCTACCTAATGCAGCCAGAATCCTGGGTATTAAAGGTCCAGCAGAGGAGCTCCCACTGTGTACTGTACGGCAGGACATTCAGGACGTTTTGTGTCCTTCTGCGTCTCCCCTTCTGCTCATCCTCATATGAGTTACAAGATAAAGGGAGCTTTCACTGCTGATCGACTCAGTTTAGCCCATCAAACCTACCCAGTAGATCATCTTCAGAGAAAGTATAGGCACCTGTGCGGCCTTCCCATCCAATCCTTGAAGGATGTCAAGCCACTCCTGTTCATTGGATCTGATCATCCTCATCTCATTACTCCTATAGAACCGGTGAGATTAGGTCCTCCTAATGGACCAGCAGCAGTGCACACCAAACTTGACTGGGCCCTTCAGGGACCTGCTCAGTTCATGGGGCGGCCAACTCCTTCCCAGCAGTGTCTATTCACCTCCACCCTCCCACAGACTGACGAGCTGTACACGCATGTGGAACGCCTCTGGCAAATAGACTCAGTACCTTACAGAAATGAGAAAGAAGTAACTCATTCCAAGCAGGATCAAGAGGCAGTCAAACTGCTAGAGGCCCTAACAGTTCGCACTGAGTTATGCAACACCTTTGCTGCAACGGAAAGACATGCCACCCTTGCAAGCCCCCAAGGAATCTGTTCTGCCTACTTTACGAAGTACAGAGAGGCGTCTTCAAAGGGACAGTGCTAAAGCGGAGGCATATAAAATTGAAATGGATAAGCTTATCCAAGCTGGAGTGGTCCAGGAGGTCACTCAGGAGACATCACACAATAGGGAGGTCTGGTACATTCCCCATCATCTTGTCAATCATAACGGGAAGAACCGTCTTGTCTTTAACTATTCCCATCAGTACCTTGGGCAAAACTTGAACCAATACCTGTTGCCAGGCCCCACCCTTGGTGCATCCCTGCTGGGAGTATTGATCAGATTCCGGGAACGGCCTGTTGCAGTCAGTGGTGATATAAAGGGGATGTTTCACCAGGTGCGTCTCCTTCCTGAAGATTGTTCTCTATTACGATTCCTGTGGCGTGACCTGGGAGAAGAGTCACCCAGGATTTTTGAATGGCAGGTGTTACCATTTGGCACTACATGCAGCCCCTGCTGTGCTGCTTATGCCATGCAGCGGCATGTTATTGACCATAGTCAGCCCAGAGAAGATGTCAGGGTTTCAGTTGAAAGATGCTTTTATGTAGACAACTGCCTTCAGAGCCTGCGCACACCTGAGGAGGCCCGGAGGGTAGTCACCCAGCTGAGAGAACTTCTAGTCTCTGCTGGATTTGACCTGCGACAATGGGCAAGTAATGTTCCAAGTGTGCTGGATCACCTACCACAAGAAGCCAGATCAGAGAGTCTGGAGCTGTGGCTGGCACAGGACAAATCTGATCCTTTGGAATCTACTTTGGGCCTTAGCTGGCACTGGCAGACAGATACCTTGGGGTACAAACATCGACCAGTCAGCTATGATCAGCCAACTCTGCGGAATATATACAAAGTCTTGGCCACACAGTATGACCCCCTAGGATTTTTGCTACCCTTTACAACCCGTGTGAAGATTATTATTAGGCAGTTATGGGAGAAACATCGTGGTTGAGATGATACAAACCTACCGCAGGACCTCCTGCAGTCATGGCAGAGGTGGGAGGAGGAGCTGCAGGCCATACCTCTCATCACGTTTCCCCGAGCCTATAATCCATCCAGGGTGGACTCAGAAAATGTCACCTACAAGATCCACATATTTGCAGACGCTTCAGAACAAGCCTATGGGGCTGTCTCGTACCTTAGGACAGTGGATAAGCAAGAACAGGTTAACACAGCATTCATCCTCGCAATGTCAAGGGTGGCACCCAAACGTGTGTAATCTATTCCACGTCTAGAGCTATGTGCTGCCGTAGTCGCAGCCCAATTGGTCACACTGCTGGAAAGGGAACTCACTCTGAAAGTAAGTCAAACTGTCCTTTAGTCAGATTCTACCATCGTCCTTACCTGGCTGGGCTCTGAAACCTGCCATTACAAAGTCTTTGTAGGGACTCGGGCATCGGAGATCCAGGAACTGACTGAACACTGCACCTGGCGCTATATAGATTCAGTGAACAGCCACGCTGATGACCTCACACGAGGCAAAACACTGAAGGAGCTTGCTGAACCCAACCGATGGTCTCAACGACCCCCCTTCCTCAACGGGAGTCCCTCATCATGGCCAGGTGACCCCAGCTCAGGGATCACAGAGGACACCTCAGAACACCGAAAGTCAGCATTCTGTGGTGTAACTACAACATCCAATGAACCAACAGGTCCAGATAGCAAGAAATGCAGACCCAGCACACAGCTGAGCATTACATGCAAACAGAGACTCTTGTGCTGCAGTAAGCACAACAGGAATCCTTCCCCACAGACTACCAACTACTTGTAGCAAGGAAACCAGTGACCTCCCGAAGTCGCCTGCTTACTTTAGCTCCAGAAATTGATCAGGTCACTGGACTCATCCGAGTAGGTGGTAGACTTCGACAATCTCCTGAACTGGAAGAATCGGCCATGCATCCGATAGTCCTAGATGCCTCTCACCCAAACACACGAGTGCTTATTCAGGGCTATGATAATCGTCTAAAACACCCTCAGTCTATGCTGAGATGCAACGTGAAGCAATTCGCGAATATCAGCATACTTGCCCAGACTGCCAACGCTGGAGAGCACAGCCCACATTTCCTAAAATCTACCCACGGCTCGCCTTCGCCTGCACAAGTCTGCCTTTTACTCTACTGGCGTGGACTGCTTTGGTCCCTTACTGATTAAGTCAGGGAGACGTACAGAGAAGAGATGGGGGGTCATCCTTAAGTGCTTAACTACACATTCTGTACACCTGGACCTTCTCACAACTATGGAGACAGACTCCTTTCTAATGGCCCTTCGGTGGTTCATTGCCTGACGAGGAACACCAGCGGAACTGTGGTCCGATCAAGGGACTGATTTCCGAGGTGGAGAGAGAGAGCTGAGAAAAACATTTGCTACCCTTGCACCAAATCTACAGCAACTGCTGGCTTGGCAAAGGATCCATTTTCAATTTAATCCCCCAGCAGCCCCGCACTTCGGTGGAGTATGGGAGAGAGAAATACGCTCAGTTAAATCAGCACTTAATACCACCGTGGGGGCCCAACCTGTTCCTGAAGTGGTTCTCCTGACTGTCCTCCTTAAAGTGGAGGCTATTCTTAATTCCAAGCCTCTAGGCTATTTGTCTTCAGACATAGCTGATCTTGATCCTGTGACACCCAATAGTCTTCTGATGGAGCGGCCGGATGGGACGCTGCCGCAAGTTGTGTACCCTGGCACTGAGCTTATGAGTCGCAGACGCTGGAAGCATTCTCAGGTCCTTGCAGATCACTGCTGGACGAGATTCATCCGCAATTACCTTCCTGGGCTGCAGACGCGCCAAAAGACTGTAGCTTGACCTGGTCCCATTAATACGTACTCACAGTTGGTCACGTGGTTAGTCTCAGCCAATCACAAGTTGTGAGAGGTACAGCCATCCTCTCTCCCCGTTTCAGTGCGAGTCTGACCTTCAGAGTGGCAACAGCCTAAATTTCACCCATACTCAAGAGATAGTTAAGGACCACAAAACTACATGTACAACAGCCTGAAGTGCTTTCATTATTTCCTCTGTGGAGATAAAGGTCAACAAATTTCATATACTTGAAGTCTGTCTGTTCTATTCATTGTTCTAACCGACACTCAGGAGTGTTTCTGCCATACCCCCAAAACAAGCTAGCCTAGATCTCTCCCTAACACTACACCTGCCAAACAATACATAAGCCATAGAGAAGAACAACATAAGCCATAGAGAAGTCAAGTTTGGTTTTTTTGGTTTTTTTTAATATGTCCTCTTTCACATTAAATCTGTTTTTTGTTTAACAATAAAAAAAAGTTCATTAATATTTTTCTTCTGTGCGTCCTGATGGCTCTAAAGGCTTTAATGATCATTTAGTTCAATTTAAAAAACTGTTCCAGAGGGGCAATTTAAAAGAGCACACACATATAACATTTGACACAACAGATGACACACAATAACAGGCAATTTTTAGCAGGTTTGTTGTCATGTATTTTTTTTTTATTAATTATAATCGCAAACAATCATAAAACAAAACAGAGTAAACATTTAGACCTCAACAGCATTAAGATTTCATGAATCTTCATAGCAGTCGGTACCAACACACTGTCTCCATATAGGGAACTTCCATTTTCAAATGTTCCTATTTTTTTTTAAAAGTGTCTGTATAATTCAGACACTACAGTGCGGGTGAAGAAGCAGGAAAACTGATGTCTTCAACAAAACATACAGCCTTTTTATTTACAATCCAAAGCCACCAGTGAACCCACATGTCTTCTGAGCTTTAATATGGAGCTATGATCAAGGTAAAATACTGTTAAATCTCAACAAATATGTTTTCCTTTGGGTACTGTGGGAACTAGTTTGCCTTACAGCACCCATATCCCACTCGAATGAATGTAGAAAATAAAAACAGTTGTGTGCAAAAGTCAATTTTTTTTTGGCTTTCTAAGAATAAATAAGTATGCATCCCCTACTGAGATCATGCTTGTTTTAATACACAATTACTGTTTATTTGCTGTACACTGTAAAAACATACAATGTAGCCTGAGCAAAAGAAAAGGTACCTCACATTTTTATGTTTTTTCTCAATATGCTGAACTGTGTTCCCTTAATGAAGCAGTTGTTGAAACATTAATAATCTATTGTACATATAAGGCCAAGATATCTCAGGTACCAGGCAATATAGTTATAAGTATTTCCTGAAATAGCAAATAGAATCATAAGCTCTTTGGATGTCTGGGTCCTATGCCCACCACTCTTTTCCCTCACTACATTTGAATAAAATGGCATGCCTCACACCTGACCACTCAGAGTGATTTTACGTTTGAATTCGTTTTAATAATAATTTCTTTGTTTATTTGCTTCCTTTCTTATTTGATGGGTGTTCGTAAAACACAGTGCAAGGACTTTACATTTTAACACTTTAATGATGCTGTAAATACTTTAAATTATGTATCTGTTTTACAAATCAGTTGAATTTCTTTCAATAACCATTTCTTTGTTTATTTGCTTCATAAACAAAGAATGAAGCAAATAAACAAAGAAATGGTTTTTGAAAGAAATTCAACTGATTTGTAAAAACACAGCAGACGCAAACACTCAGCATGAAATCTTTGTAATGGATGATCGGAGGTCGCAGGCCTGTCGTTCCTGCTGGGTCTATGGCTTATCTCTCCCTGGGCAGGTTGTGTGCTGAGACAATAGTAGCTGCCTGCAAGGGGAAAAGAATGCTTACAGATTATTTGCACGTCGTTTGCACTTATTGCACTGTGTCCTCTGATGCTCAGGGATAATGCACCTAATGGAAGAACACAAAGCCCCACTCGCCAGCGGTTGGGCCTTTGTTGAGCGAACAGGCTCATTAACGTGATGAGACTGACGTCAGAGGCCTTTAAGTATGTAGGGACACCAGCCTGAGAGCAAAAGTGAAGAGGTGAAGATGGCCACGCACACTCTGTCTGCTCTGTTACTTCTGGTAGTCTTCACCGCCGCTGTAGCTGAAAATGAAGTGGACACTGAGACTCTGTCCTGTCCACCGCCCCAGCTGGCCTTTGAGGGCTCCTGCTATGAGTTTGTGGCCCTGCAGCGCAGCTTCCTCAGTGCTCAGGGCTGGTGTGAGCGCCGTGGTGGACACCTCACCTTCATCCAGACCGATGAGACTCAGCAGTTCCTACAGAAACATCTGGAGCCAGAGCTGGACTGGTGGCTGGGGCTGGCGCCCGCCTCCTTCAACCTCAGCCTGGACTCCACAGCCTTGGAGGGTAAGCAGACGTCCTCCTACTTTGTCAAAGAACAGAAAAAGAACAGACACTTCAGCAGCTGCTTTGTGGCTTCTACTGTAAGCGTGGAATTCCATGGTAAACAGATGCAGCAGATAGGTGTTATATTGAAAAATGAAGTACAGTTCCAACAGAGTACAGTTACGTTCCAAGACCACCCATGTATATAAAAAAAAAAGTGTAAATAGTGTAAACCCTAAATATGCCCCCAAATCTGCTCCCAAAACACTTTAATGTCATTTTAAACTCAGTTTAATGCATTACCCTTAAAGAAAATATTGGGGACACAGCAGCGAAGTGAAGGGTTTTCAGAGAATAAAAGCAACTCGGAAGGTCGCAGGACAAAAGTATTGCCAAAAAAAAAGCAATAAAAGGTGGAGGATATTGAGTTTCTGCGTTATTGTGGGGATTTTCGTGCAAAACTATGAGTTCGGTTCTCAAAAAAACGTGTGTGTGATTGATTCCGCGACTCCTGATCCGCATAACACTGGGGGACTACTGTAGTCCTTTAACTCTGAGGGCCCATGTATGGGTCACACTTCATAATCTTTCACTAACATTCTTTGGATGCCTGGTTACTATTCCCACCACCATCGTCACTCGCTAAATGTGTCTAGAATGCCATATTTCACATTTAACCACTTAGAATGACATTTTAACCATTTATCAAAGTCAAAGTACTTTTCTTTATATACCTGGTTTCACAAATCTGTTGAATTCCTCATTAATAATCATTGCTTTGTTTATTTGCTTTGTTCCTTAAAGGAACAGTTTGGCAAAGAATCAAATGAACATTATCGCCTCAGGTTTGCTCATATTTGGTATATAGACATATTTGGTGTCCAACTATTGTTTCATTTGTTTAGAACTGACACACAGCTAACAAGCAATCAACAATAGGTCATGGGTTCAAATCCATTCAAATCTTCAGCAAACCACCACTGGGTTCCTGAGCAAGACCCTTAATACCAAGTCGCATGCAGTAGCAGTTTAAAACTAAAGGAAGTAATATTTGCACATGAAACATGCCTTGGCCAATCGACTACATCTGTACAACATGTATGTTTAATAACACACTGCAGGCAGTCTGCACCAAATGTGTGATTCAAATATCTTTTAAACTTTCACATGAATACGAAATACTGCACCAGCACACTTTTGTCTTTCACTTGTACTGTAATCATGTTGATATTTCATTCATGGTTCGAGAAAATTCTGTGCAGCAGTTTTTGATGGCATTTACAGAATACTGCTAAGTACTAAATATTAAGCCTGAAAATGCAAAAAAAAACAAAAAAAAACAGCCAAATAATGTCATCTCTAATATGCTAAATGCTTATAAAATTGGTACCTTCTTTTTCTTTTTCTTTACGAATGTCCAGTTACAGAAGAAATACTATTGATTACTAAATATCAAGCCTGAAATATTAAATACTGTTGAATAATGTCATGTCTAAGATGCTAAATGCTTACTTTCTATTCTTTATGAATATAATTTAAACTCACTTGCTGTAATGAAATGTCTCTTGTTAGGTGTTATATTATTTAATAAAATAACTACATCTTAGTAAGATGTTCATTGATTTGTGAGATTTTATTCACAAGCAGCTGTTTTCCTCATGAGTCTGATTTGTCCCAGAATAACATTCACAAAGCACACAGTTTATGTACACACGTACTGTCTGTGCTATCAGCTTGTTTCCCTCAGATAACCCTATTCAGTACTAATGATTACACACGACTTATCTCTGTCAGTAGATATCTCCGACAGGCAGCACCCTGTCGGTGAGTCTGATTCTGATCAGGCTTCTTCAGTCCCTCACACACTAAAAGGGTTGTCAAGGCAATCTCTTTGTGTTTTTTCTTTTGGGCCGAGCACAAAAGGTCGGGCTTTATCGCCAGCGTGCAGCTCCATGTTGGGTTCTTCTTTTCACTCGCCACTGCTTTCCATTCTGAAGGTTCTTACAGCAAAAGATAAGAGCAACAAAACTTCAGGATTGCTGAACTACTTTGAGTTTATTGCTTCCTTTCTATCAAGGAATGACTGAGTTTTATATGGACAGCGTGTCTAATTGACAAGAATAAAGTAAGATACAAAAATATGTTCTTTAACAGCGCCATAGAAGAAGTGATTTTAGATTTCTAAGCAACCTTTCAGCTGATAGTTCTTTGAACCATTTTTGCAAATAAGAATGTGAAGAAGCTTTTAAAGACCAAATAACTTTCAAGTAACACGAAAGGTCCACATCATAGGGTATTATACAATATGATGCAATGTGAAACACTGTGTCATGGTACGATGCAATAGTTTAAAGTCCAATACAATATGTTACAGTATGATGCTAGATTTTACAATACGATACAACAAGGTACAGTATGATATAATAAGGTACAGTATAATATAATAAGGTACAGTATGATATAATAAGTTACAGTATGATATAATAAGTTACAGTATGATATAATAACATTCAGTATAATATAATAAGTTACAGTATGATGTAATAAGTTACAGTATAATATAATAGGTTACAGCATTATATAACAAGATTCAGTATG
>JBBJLR010126907.1:0-18151 GCA_037577145.1 Brachypetersius gabonensis | reverse complement strand
CTTTGCCTTGTGGATTATTATTAAAGACCTTAACTTTACCCTCTGCATTTGGATTCTTTGCCTGACCAAACGTTACAAGGGTAAAGTGATGGTGAACCTCCCCCTGAAAAAAACTGTTCTCTCTATAGAACCAAAGATATTGTAATTAAAAAAACATGAAATATTATAATAACTGGGTTTTTAAAAATGATGTCACACACAAATGCCCATGAAGAACAAAATGGCCATAGTAACAAACGCATCAGATTTGAACCTGGGAGAACTTTCAGGATAGTTTCTGCCCACAAGTGATATTTATCAATATCAGAATCAGAATAACGTTTATTGCCCAAGTATGTGGGCGAACACATACAAGGAATTTGGTTCCGGTCGATGGTGTTTCTCAAGCACAACAGGATAAAACACAACAATATGTAAAGACACAATGAACAATATACTGAACAATATAATATAAAATAATGTACAACCTACAGTATGGATACATTATATGGATTCATATTTATAAGTACAAAGATGAGCGTTAACAAATATAAGTATTATTGAACATATGTTTATATCAGTAATCTAAATATATATAAGAAAATATGTATATATATTGTAGCGGCGCTACGAAGGCAGAGCAATCCCATTTGCATTGGTATTTACAGTACTCCTGTTGTCTGCAAAAATATAAACGCAACAATTTTGCTTTTGCTACCATTTTTCATAAGCTGAACTCAAAGATCTGAAGCATTTTCTACATACACAAAAGACCCATTACTCGCAAATATTGTTCATAAATCTGTCTAAATGTTAGTTAGTACTTCTCCTTTGCCAAGATAATCCATCCCACCTCACAGGTGTGGCATATCAATGTGCTGATTAGACAGCATGAACACAGGTGTTCCTTAGACTGCCCACAATAAAAGGCCACTCTGCAATGTGCAGTTTTGGTACGTTAAAGTTGTTGCCTGTAAACTGGAATAAGATGGACCAGGCAGTGATCAGAATGCCTCAAAGCTGCCCGTGGAACAAAGTGATAAGCTGTCTGTATTTATGAAGTTTGTGGTTTAGATTTGCCCTGTTAAAACACCCAAGGACAATAAGAAGGGAATCAGGAAATTTTCTTTCCATGGTGGTAATCTGGTCAGCCACCATGCACAGTGTGTCATTTGTTTTGGCCTGAGGAGGGATATAAACTCCGACCAGGATGAAGGAATAACACAGTTTGCAGTTCATGAAAAGAGTTTCCAGGTTTGGGCTGCCGAATTTCTGCAACACTGTGACATCAGTACACCAACCTTCGTTATTGTAGATGGCTTTTGATTTCCCCAAGAACTCCATTACACAGTCTGTGCGATGAAGGTGGAAGCCCGGCAGGTTTAAAGTAGCATCCAGGGTTCGTTCACTGAGTCAAGTTTCAGTGAAGCAAAGGACACCAGAACATACAAAGTCCTTGTAAGTCCGGTGAATGGAGTTTGCCAGGTGAATGGAGGGGAGCGCAGTGTGGAATCCCCACTGGCGTAGTTTCACCAACATGCCAACAAAAATCCCCAGTCTGCATCTCCGCCAAACCCCACAGAGAGCCGCTGCACCTCCAACTAAAATGCTGTGATTTCTAAAGGTTAACGAGCTCTCTTTGAATGGTTATTTTCTTTATAATGTAATCATACACAGACTCAATAAAGAAGCATGATGAGGTCAAAAGACTACAATCTGTTAATTTGTCTACAACCAACAGATTGTCGACAAAACAAATGTAGATATTTACAGTAGGAATAGCAGAGAAATTGCATGCCTGTTAAAAGCTCCACGTGTCTATGGTCAAGATAGAATTGGCATTAAATGTTCAAGTGCAATAATGGAAATTAACATTATACTAGCAAATAATCAGACAATGAAAGGATATAAAATGAATTATGCATTCAACATGATTGCATTATTGTGTAAATGACTGGGAGATCTTAATGACTGTGAGTATATCTGACTCTTTTAGCAGACACTAAATAGTAAAATTCACCAGATGACTGGAAATTCAACGGCTGGCCCAAATAATTTGAGCATAAACTACATGTATAAATTTTATCAACCCTCAAAATGTATAGCCTAAACTATAACATATTTAATCTGCAAAGACTGTGGCAAAGGTTGTTAACATGTAAAAAAGAATTACGAAATTTACAATAGGCGGTTGGCATCAAGGCATGACAAGTTTGAAGTGTAAGTATAATGTGTAAGTATAGTTGCAATTATCATACACTCTGGTTATGGTGAGGTTAACATCAGAACCCCAATTAAAATCCAAAAACTGCAAATTGCTCTTTAGGCCAAGAGTTGCATACACTCAAAAAAATAAAACATGTAATTTGTTGGTCCAAAGAATGTAGTTATATTTAAATTAATTAATTAAATTTCATTTGTGAATTAAAATTTAAATAGTTGTGTTGACAGAATTAAAAGAAGTAATTCTTCAAATTTACAGAGCTTGTGACGTCCACGGAGCGGCCAGTAGAGGCCATTCTTAGTGTTTGAATGTGGGGATTTTATTTTGACGTCTGTGTTGGGGTTTGCTTATGTGTATTGGTTTTAGGTGTAATGTGTTTGTGATTGTGTATTTAAGTTTGAGTTCTGTGTTTGTTCATTGCTGGTCAACCCTCACAAATAACCTCACCTACCCTGATCCTTCTGTGTCCATTAAATGTAGTTTAGTTTGAGTTGTAAGGTCCTCGTGCCTCTTTGTTTTCGTATGTAGTGTCTGTGTCCTTTGTAAATAAAACATCCTGCAAAGGGAACTCTGCCTGCCTGCGCCTCACATCACTTCCCGAGCACGGCTCAACGTGACAGAGCTCAGTTAATTAAAACAAATGAAACAATTGTGTTGCTTCTGCAGCTACGCTTATTGGTCAGTAGGTAGTAAAATCTGCACATGCGCACTTGGAAAACACCGCAAGAAGGAACGAAGCACAAAGATCACTCTTCAGCTCGTTTAGATTGGCGCCATTTTATGAGAATCAAAGCGTTTTCCTCTATGTAAACAGACAGGTGAGATTTTCACTTTTTAGGCATTTATATTGATGCTGTGACAACATTTGAATCGTTACTCACTTGTAATACCTTGTTGTATATAGTATAGCATATGCCAGTTTTAATTAATTAATTAATAATCTTAAGTTTAGTAGTTTGCAGTTTTTCATGTTTTGTTGTTATTCCTTGGTGACTCACAGACTTTTTCTCCCTTACAGAGTTTTGAAACTTAAAGGCCTGTAGAATCTTGTATGTGGCTGTGCAGAGACTGTGGATCGGCTCAGGCCTCCAGATCAAAGCTTTTAAAGCACTTCAGGTTGGAACATGGACATTATGACCGCAACCACAAATATTCATGTGCATATTCTAAGTGTCTATTCACTTTTAAAACCTGGAATGCACTGTGGTCCCACTTATCCAGATCACATGGCAGTGAGCAGCTACCTCACAATCAAAATTCCAGTCAAACTACAGTGATAAATTATGTAGTGATAAATTATGTTTGTGCTGTTACTGACTCCATATAAATGATCACTTGCGCAGTCATGAGACAGTTAGTTGTATGTTTAAGGACTGTTCATTTAAAACAAACGTGTATGGTACATTCAAATCACATAAGAGCCGAAAGCATTGTCAGTTTTCAGTAAAAGGAATATGGAAGGAATAGTGAAAACACGAGTTTAGAGAAACATCTAATGACCCTCCTTCAAATGAAGAAACTGAAACATCTGTGTTAGAAGATTATTCCTCTTCTACTGATACAGAAGAGGTTTCAGAGAACCTGCCAAAGTTGGTAGAGCTTAAATTTGCCTCCTTGCTGTTAAAGCTGGAAAATCACTACCATGTTCCAGGCTCAGCTGTAGATGAGTTGTGTGGGGACTTGCATTATTTACTGAGTGATGCTTCTCTCCGTTTGTCTCACAGAATAATTGTAGACACCATACAAAGGCACAGAATTGACAGTGATGCAGTACTAGTCAAAGACCTGGTTACATCTTTAAGTACAGCAAACCCTTTACTCTCTGCTATAAAGCATGGTGGTCCATTAGCTTCTGCTTTTAAGCGCAAACAATATTGCAGGGAAATTTTTTTAATTGTAGACCCTGTAGAGTGTTCTTGAAGCCAAGGGAAACAGAACTTTTCAGTATGTTCCAATACTGGAGTTTTTACAGAATCTGCTGTGCCAGAATGACTTGCTTGACAAAATGGTTGAAAGTCACAGTTCTCAACAGTTAAGAGATGCTCAAGAGTATAGGTCCATTCAGGATGGTTTGTATTTTACAGCAAATGTTTTCTTCTCAGAGGAGCTGAGGATTTCTGTGTGCTTATACATTGATGACTTTGAAATCTGCAACCCTCTTGGGACATCAAGGAAAAAGCACAAGTTAAGTGCAGTCTACTGGATTTTGGGTAATGTACCATCAGTGTTTCAGTCAACATTGTCTTCAATTTTCCTTGCAGTTTTATGCAAAACAGAAGACGTGAAGACATACGGATTTGAGAAAATCTTGCGACCTCTTTTGCAAGATCTCCAAACTTTGGAACAGCAAGGGAGTGTATGTCCAACAACTTGGAACATTCCTTAAAGGAATAGTACAATGTGTTGTGGCTTATAATCTTGCAGCACATTCCATGGCTGGATTTGTTGAGAACTTTTCAGGCAAGTACTGTTGTCGATTTTGTACAGCTTCTCGTGCAAATTCTCAGACCACTGAAGTGAAGGGAGGTGAATTCAAACTTCGGACATGTTTTCTTTTGTGTTCAATAGAAGAAAGAAACTCATAAATGTTTGGAACCACTTAAGGGTGAGCATATTTTCATTTTTGGGTGAACTATCCCTTTAACCCAATGGTTGACCTTACTAAAAAATTTTGTGGAACCCTGTTGCCTTAAGTCACTTAAGTTTTTACTGAAGGTGAAACTAAACAGCCCTAGTCGAATTAACATATAACTACATTGAACCTTAGGTTACTTCAACAAAGGCTATTTAGTTTTACCTTAAACTTAAACTTAAACGCTTTAAGGCAATGAGTTTCATTGCAGTTTTCTAGTAAAGTCAACTATTGGGTTAAGAGTGTAGGTTTTAAAGCATAAGATCATATTACACAGTTATAGTCTTATCTTTGTATGACGTTTCAAAAATCAAATTTCATTTAATATTTTTCATTTCTGTTTTGTTTATTGTAATTACTTATAATTGGTCTGCTGACATTCTAGTAATATTCATCCCCTTCCCTCTTCCAGACAAGTTTAACATAATGGCAACCTCAGCCAAACTCCTAGTAATCTTAGGAGAAAATAATTGTGAAAGCTGGTATACCAGACTCATTGAATGACCTTAAAAAAGAAATCCAAAGACAACTTGGTGTGTTAGAAGATTTTCGACTTCAGCTCAAAGATCTGGATTTTGATGAATTTGTCGACCTCAGTTCAACTTCGTACTTACAAGACAAAGCTACACTCAAAATAATTTTTTTGCCGACATCTACAAGTATTTATCCTTCATCGGTGCCAAAACAAAACGAGACCTTCAGTATCTTCCTATGATACAGACATAATATCATCCTCACCTCATCTGTACTTTCGACAGAATCTGCAGCCTCTGCCAGAAGTCAAGCTTGGCCCAATACTTTCCCAATATCACAGTTTAGTTTTGATGCAGAAATACAACTGCAAAAAGCTCAACTTGCTTATCAAACTGATGGTACTGTCCTGAGTCCCAATTCCATGCTAAAGTCTGACATTTTGGATGCTTTAGTCTCAGAAATAATAAAGATCAAGGCATAACCTTCAGGTGCAGATCTTGATGATCTAGCCGCTGCTTTGATACAGAAGCATCCATGCCTAAAAGAAAGGGGCTCTATGAGAGGCTACTATGGCTGGAAAATTAGTTTAAAATATAAGATGGCAAACTACAGAACAAAATTAAGAAACATAGGATGTTCTGAGCTGAACATCAATTCCCATAAGCAAAAAGGATCCGCTGGAAGTTCTAACCAAGTGAAGAAACCAAGAAAAGCTGAGGTAAATTACTGTCCAGATTACCCAATGGGTGAAACAAAAGAAACACTTGAAAATCAAAGGATTACACTACTATCGGAGGTGACTAAAAGAAACAACGAGCAGGTTATCAAGGGGCTGATGGACAGAACATTTGCTTTACGGAGGCATGAGGTGGTAGAAGATTCACCTTTAATTGCTGAATTCAAGAACAGATGGCCAGCACTCTTTACTGAGCGAGGGGTATGTCTTTAATGTCCTGTCAGCTTGCTTGGATGTTGTTATACTTCTAGACTGTGATTTGAAGTACTTTTAGATGTAATTAAGGTTTGTTAATTTATAGTAAATGTGTGTTATCTGTGTGTGCTGGTAAAGGAAGTGTATGATGATGTCCTGTCAAAAATGTACCTGCACCCTGATTTGTCTCTCTCTCTTTTTTTGTTTTGTTTGGAAATTGTACCAGGTATCTGCGTAATTCAGCAGGATTACAACAATTCCTTTGGTGTCCAAATTCATGGGTCAGTGTGACGGTTCGGACTGGTTCTAGGCCCTGATTTCCGGTCATGTGCCTGTTTTTCTGTTCTTTTGTTTCTTTTCTTTCTTTCTGGTTTAATATTATCATGTTTCTGTTCATGCTCCTGGGTTTCCTGTTCATGTTGTTGTTTTTTCTTATGTTCCTTTATGTTTATTATTTCTGAAACTGATATTCCGCCATTAAGGGCGATGAGTGAAAGGCCGTGGGTGTTTTGATTTCATTTCATGTGTTATTCTGGTTTATCAGGTTTTAGTTATGTGTTCTGAGTTTACCCCATGTTCATGTGTTCTGGTGGTCTGTCATATTCTGTCATGTTCTTGTGTTCTGTTCCCCTGTATGTCCACCAGATGTCCCCATTGTCTCCTGTCCTGTTCATGTGTTCCAGCTCCTGTCCAGCCCCACTTCCTGTCACGTCCACGTTCATGTCTCCTGTCACGTCCACGTTCATGTCTCCTGTCCAGTACATATGTCTAGTCCTGTCCATGTGTCCTGCCCTGTCCAGTCCAAGTGTCCAGTTCCCCAAGGTCCTGTCTCCTGGTTTCCTCCTGTTCCCTTCCGGTTCCCCTTGGTCCCTCCTGATGTTCCCCTTGGTCCCTCCTGATGTTCCCCTTGGTCCCTCCTGATGTCCCCTTGGTCCCTCCTGATGTCCCTCCTGAAGTCGTTCCGTGTCCCTCCTTGGTTCCTCTTATTCCCTCTGGCCTCTCGGTTCCCTCCTGAATTCCATCCTGTCTCTGGTTCCCCTCCTGGTTTCCCTCCTGCTCTGGTTTTCCTCCTGTTCTCTTAGTCATGTTTAAGTTAGTCCTGTTGTTGTTCCCCAGTAGACCCACTAGGGGTCCCCTGTGTCCCATCTGTGTGTTTAGTCATGTGTTCTTGTCCTGTCATCTGGTTTCCCCTTGTTCACCTGTTCCTGGTTTCTGTTGATTTATTCCCTGTGTTCATTGGTCCCTGTCCCGGTTTGTCCTGCATTTAGTTCCTGCGCCGTGTCTGCATGATAATTTCTCCTCCCAGCTCCTCAAGAATTTCAAAAAATAAGGAGGAGCAGCCGCACAGAAGATCAGAGACATCCTGTCAGTTTTGGGTCAGGAATGTTCTCTAAATTCAATACCAATTCTCATAATTCATAATAGGCCACATCCAAATATGATTATTTTGTTACTTTTAACCCCTCCTTCATTTAATCTTTTTAATACCAAAATTATGGATTAAAAGTTAAGTTTGATCTTAGGCTCCAAAAATCATGATTTCTTTTATTTTGAAGCATCAATGACTTTCTGCCTCTTTTATACTTTAACAGAGTTGTTTTTGCAACTACAATTAGAACAGCTCCCATGCAGTGCTTCTGATTTGTAACCATTGGTTGATGGATAATTTGCGTAATACTACTTAAATTTAAGATGTACAGCAAAAAGCACTAATTCTCATTTCATTTTGATTAGAGCATCTCCATTGAAAAAAACATGAATGCATCCTGAAAGCCTTAGTGGTCTATCTAAATGAAGATCCTTCAAACCTAGTGAAGGAGTACATGGTAAGCCATTTACAGTTTTTTAAAATAAACTTTTTGTATTTTTCTCAAAATTCCTGTTCCTATTTTTATCCTTGATCTGTTGGTAATTATTTTATTTTGTACTTACTATTTGTACTTGTCTATTGTTATTTTTAGGACACTGAACATGATGGAGCCCAAATTTTGATGAGCAACACCACTCTCGGAATCTATGCCATCAAACATGAAGGGGCAGATGCTGCAGACCCATACAAAGTTGTTGGTGTCATCATCGAAGGCATCCAAGTACTTGAAAACTTGGACAATGTAGCTTATGCATGTTCCATGATGGTTGGTCTAATTTATGCATTAAACTTGGCTTACCGCCAGGATCTGAGATATACTTTTGAATTGTTTCAAAAGATTTTTTTGCAACTCGATTCCAACAAGCTGTCAAACAAAGTCCAGGTCTTAAAAAATAAACTCTTCTCATAGGCACTGTAACTTGAAACAAGGGCTAAGAGGCAGAACCTATGTTTTGTCTATAATGTTGCACTGGCTGTTGTAGTACTTTTTTTTCAGTACTAACCAGGTGATGTCTTTAATAATCTTTACTTCACCTATACTTTTGCTTTACTGGATTGTTGTTTACTGCTGTTTTTTCATGTTTACTAAAGAAGCCTTTTTTCCCCTAAGTGTCACGGAGTATTCCCAGTGAGTGTGGCTGGAGGAAGAAGGTTTATGGTAGGCTGTCATATTGTCTAAAGTAAGACTTTATTTACACAAGAAACTACCATAGAACACAACAACCACCGAGACAATACCAGGGAATGTGAGGGTATGTTCCCACAGGGAGAAGTGCCAGCAGCTGCCGTCGGTGGGTCTTGAGAAAGAGACGGAATGAGAGCTGGAGCCGGGCGTATGGTTTGAACTGCAGCTGTGGGCAGATCCTGAGACGGAGGTGGAGTGAGAGCTGAAGCCGGTCTTGTGGCTCGAGTGGCAGCTGTGGGTGGAGCTTGAGGTGAAGGTGGAGAGAGAGCTAGAGCCAGTCTTGTGGTTCGAGTGGCAGCTGTGGGCGGAGTCAAAGAAAGATGCGGAGAGAGAGCTGCAGTCAGTGGGCCTTGAGAAAGAGTCGGAGAGAGAGTGGGAGCCGGACGTATAGCTCGAGCTGCAGCTGTGGGCGGAGCTTGAGACGGTGAAGGAGGCGGAGAGTAGGTAGGAGCCAGGTGTGTGGAGCGAGTCTCCGTAGGAGGCGGGTCTTGAGAAGGTGAAGGAGGCGGAGAGTGGAATTGCGCCGGGCAGGCGGAGCGATTAGCCGCTGTATGCGGGACTTGAGATGGCGGAAAGTAGATTGAAACCGGCCGTGCGGATCGAGCAGCCGCCGTAGGGGGTTCTTGAGCAGTCACCGCTGGTGTAGTCAGAGCAGCTGCCGTTGGAGGAGTGCGAGCTGCCGCCGTTGGAGGAGTGCGAGCTGCTGCCGCTGGTGTAGTTCGAACAGGACCCCCTGACAAGGAATGGTGTGTGGCTGTAGAGTGTTCGACAGAAAGGCAAACTGGATGAACGTGATCGGCGGACTAGGCTGCAGGACTGCCCGGGAGGGAAGCTTGGCAGGTAGGTGCAGTGGTGAATCTGTTTTGACTGTTTAGGGCAGTAGTAAAGCTGGCTTGACTGACAGGAACAGAAGTGAAGCTGGCTTGACTGACTGGAACAGTGGTGAAGTACGTTGGAGCTGCATGAAATGATGGGAACGGTACGGGAGTGGCGATAAGTGGAAGTGGTGATTTTGACGGATCTGAACGGGAGGTTTGAGAAGAAGAAATGGCGGTTGGACGAGACGTTTTGTTCGTCTGTGGGACGAGGGTCATCCCGTTCGCGCCATGCCATTTTCACAGGGGGATCCTCCGGTCGCCCGCTACAGCAGAACGTGTAATCTTTCTCCTCCGAACTTAATCCGGCGTACACATCCGGGTAGCAGGCCGCAGCACGATACTCTTGGCATAGTTGGCGGTAGACGTTGTTTATTTGTTTGGCTCGTGTCCTACCCCAATCATACACCAAGTCGTCCTCGTCGGTGCTGATGTAGTTCAGTTGGTGTCCCATTTCCTTTCTGCGGTGGGAACATTCTGTCACGGACGGTAGTCCCAGTGAGTGTGGCTGGAGGAAGAGGGTCTAGGGTAGGCTGTCATATTGTCTAAAGTAAGACTTTATTTACACAAGAAACTACCATAGAACACAACAACCACCGAGACAATACCAGGGAATGTGAGGGTATGTTCCCACAGGGAGAACGTGAAGAGACAAGGTATATATACACAGGTGAATAGATTAAGCAGACTAGGGACAGGTGACAGGGGGTGATTACCAGGATGAGAGTCAGGTGTGATAAGAGTTCCATTTAGTCCAGTTCATAGTCTGATAGCGCGCCTAAGTGGCGCCTAGAGGGAACTGCAGGTCTCTCCGGGCATGACCATGACACTAAGTGTATTTTTGTAAATCATTTAATTTAAAGACAGTATTATTTTTATTTTATTTTACTGGCAATAGTATTTTTGGAACTTCTTGTAATAAGTGAAGATTTTTATTTAGTTAACATGTTCTTGATTGAAAAAAATTAAAACATTGTAAAAATGTTACTTTGGTTTCAAATGTTAATCTCCCTTTGAATAACAAGTGTTGTTAGCGGATTTTTTATTTTCAAGAAGTTGTACTTTATACTGTTACTTTTTTCCAAGTATAAAAAGCATTTTTGTCAATCCTTTCATTGAAAGGCTGCATGCTTTTATTTTGCTTTATGCTTGTAATACTCTCTTAATAGTATTGTAATATTGTAATAAGTTTAAATAATTATTTTGAGAAGTATGACAGCATGTAGATTTTGAAAAACATTTTATTGTTGGATAAACTATAGAAAGTGTTCATTGCATTACACTGTAAAAATGTTATTTAATAAATACAATTAAACTGAAACTTTTTTCTTATCTCTTTAAACATAATATAAATGTTATAGTAATTGAACTTAATTAACTAAATGGATTAATACAAAATCATGAATGTTACATTGATTGAACTAAACAAAATTACAAATAACTTTATGAAATAAATATTCTTTCTTAAAGGCAACTTAATTCAGTTACGTGGAACCTGTTGACATAAAAAAGTTAAGTAATGCCAACATATCATTTTTTTTTAGTGTACTTTATTTAAAATTCGGCAACATCTATGCTATCTGCACAAACTCTGCATTCCCTAGGCTTTAACACTCACACCACAGGCTCTGTATACTGAAATGAACCCTGTCCTGCTGTTCCACCCTAAGAGAATCGGTTGGCGACAAAAATCACTACTGCGGCTGTGCAATCTCTAATTAATGTAAACATTTTTTCCAGGTTTTAGGACTCTAGTCATTATTTTATGATTTATGAATATTAAAATTTTTTAGAGAGAGTTTTAGATAGTAAAGTGCTCTTTGCAAATATTGGTAAATATGAGCAAAGAAGGTGGTAAACATTTTAATTGTTTTTGCTTTCAAAAATTAGACCTTGAATAAATATCTGTGGGTGCAATTTTGGTATCTGTTCATTTGCAAATATAACAGCTCCTACAATGTGTAATGCATCTGGACAACAGCTCATGCTTACCAGGGGTGCTAATATTTGTAAAGAGCACTGGTTTACCTGGAAGTAATCCCATTACAATTTGTGGGAATTCATGGATAATTCATAATGGATTACTTTTTGAGTAAGTATCCCATCACTGCAAATAATAATAAGTGGTTTGCTTTCCTCCCATGGATCCAGTAGATCAAACATGACCTCAGTCATTAACGTTTGGAAATTTGGAGACAGGCATGTTCCTACAGTGCTTTGTTGAAGCAATTTGAAGTCTTGAAATTCTCTTTGCCTTAGTCCTGCAGAAAGTCAGACAGCAAGAGAGAGAGAGAGAAAGTGGGAGTGAAAAAGAGTAAAAATAAGCTATATTAGCCACCAGGCTGCAGCCTCACTTTGAGATACTCTCTCTGGGGCAGCTGGTGGCCTAGTGGTTAAGGCTTTCGCCCTGTGATCAGAAAGTCCAGGTTCGATTCCCAAGATATAATTATAAACTGAAACATTATATGTTCAAGAGCTAGATTTAATTTTAGGCAGATTACAGATGTAGCCATCTTTTTGATTTTCCGTCATCATGGGGATGTCTCCTCAACAAGATTGATGAGCTAGCGGAACTAACACATTACCAGACTGAATTTAGGCAGTGTAGCATCATGGTACTAGGAAAGACTTGGGTAACATCCCTAAATCCCTGGGTAACATGAACATGGCACTGTCCGGATTCCAGCTGATGTGGGCAGACAGAGTGAGAGAGAGTGGTAAGAGGAAGAAGGGGGGCTGGCAGTGTTTGTGAACCCCCCTCAATGAACGTGGAATCAGCTTGTGACTTTCTCCACTCTGTTGTCACCAGATTGCAGACACCGCATGCCCAGGCCCTGTTCAATATCTCAGTTGACTTCAACCATGTCTCCTTGAACTACACACTGCCCACTTTCACCAAGTATGTGACATGCCAGAGACATTCCAGAGATGACAAAACACTGGGAACAGTAAGGTGGCATAGATATCATCACCTCCCCCTCCACTTGGAAGATTCAAACACAACCTGGTGCACCATGTCCATGTAGATGAGTATGCAGAGAGCCTGCATTTACTGCCACAGTGCAGAGATGGTTGGATGAGACTGAGGAGGCTCTAAAGGACTGTTTTGAGTCTAGTGTGCGGGAAGTGCTGTATGTGGACCATGGGGAAGGGATTGACAGTCTTGTGATCTGATCTACGTATATCTCTTTTTAAACTAACACCGTACCTACCAGGACTGTGTGGTGCTTTCCAAATAACAAACTTTGAATTGCTATGGAAATGAAGGCCGTCCTCAAGCAGGAGGGCGTTCAAGTCAGGAAACATGGAGGAGCTGAAAAGTGTGCAGAGAGAGCTGAAAAGACTGATCAGGGATGGGAAAGGCAGCTACAGGCAGAGGATGGAAAACCAGGTTCTCCAGAGTCTGGAGAAGCCTTGAAACCAGCTCAGGCCACAAAGAACTCTCTCTGTTGGTGTGGGATGTGAGTTGGGTAAATGAACTTGTCATTCAGGAAACATAAGAAAAATGAATTTTGGTGTACATTCATAATCAATTTACTTTTAAATTAAGAATGCATTGTTAATTTAACTTTCCCTTTTGGCTCAATATGATATTTGCCACCAGCCCTTTTATTGCTGTGATGCTGTTGATTAATACATTACTACCAGGCTTTACACTTAAGGATAACCCTCTTACCCACTGAATCACCCCCTCTCAACAAAAGCCCTTGAAAATACCTCATCTTTCTAATTAAGGAACTTCAGGCTTACACTTAAAAGTTTTAGATTCAAAATAGTTTTTTGAGTTGTTTAAATTGTAAAAAAAAAAGTACATTTTTTAAAGAAATGATTGGGTCTCAGGGAAACTGCAGAAAATGTTGTTTACTTAGCAAGTAACAATGCAGAACTAGGACCTACACTGTAAAAAAACAAAGTACATTGCAGGTACATTTTTGTTCCTTAAGGTACAAATCTGGCAATTGTTCCCTTAAAAGAACAAGATTGTTCCTTAACTGCAAAGTAT
This sequence comes from Brachypetersius gabonensis, assembly GCA_037577145.1. NCBI lineage: Eukaryota > Metazoa > Chordata > Actinopteri > Characiformes > Alestidae > Brachypetersius > Brachypetersius gabonensis. The sequence goes on along the minus strand of JBBJLR010126907.1, from coordinate 4,478 downwards.
TGAACCTTTTAAGTACAAAATTGTATCTTCGGTATTACACTTTGGATTTTCCAGAGGTGAAAGGTACACTTTCGTACCCTTTTGTTCAACTGGCTAATAATTAAAGTTTGTAATCTGTAATTTTATAAATGCGCAGGTGAGAATAAATGTGGACTTACTGTTTGAAGAGTGGAATAATAGTACCTTCATGCTATAGGATATTTTAATTGAATGTAATTTTGTAAACATATAAACAAAAAGTTGATTTTGAAATGAAAATGACCATTCTGTCATGTGTGAACACACCACAGCACAGTGTGAACAGCACAAAATGTTGCCTTTGCATTTAACCCATTCACTAAGTGAAGCAGCAGGCAGCCAAGTTCTGTTAAAACGATCTAGCTATCGTTACTAATTGCATCTGCGGAAGAATCATACGAATCACACATTGCGTAAGGACACAGAATGGGTAAACACACAGAAGTACATGCACGCGAGACAGCGTCAATCTTTGAAACCGACCGCGACCACGGTCATTTAGAGGATGGCACTCTCGGGGTTATCATCGGAAAAACTACTGACTGAGCTAATTAAGGCAGCAGTTGAAGTTACAGATGAGGAGCAGACCAAATTTAAAGGTATGTGAATTTTACTTTGTGTTTTACATTGTTTACAATGCTAAAAAGGCTATTAGCAAAATACATTGCTAGTTAACTGGTTTTACGATGAGGTTTTCAGAGTAACTAAACTTAGCTGGCCTTATAGGCTTGTTTGAGCACTCTGGTAAAATTTGGCTCCAATTCAAAATATGAGTCATTATTAAACTAACTAATATTGGCGCGATAGCTACGTTACAACATGGCTTGCTAACTATATTACTGAAACTGTATTATGAAACTATATTATGCACGATAAGTTAGCTAACGTTATACCAAGCCACTTGTATTTTAAATTTGGCACCAACTTTTACTTCAGCATACTGAGGTACTAGTTTAATAATAACTCGTATTTTAAATATGGCACCAGTTTTACCTCATGCTGAGGTAAATGTTGGTGCCAAATGTAAAATTCCTTTACAAGCCTCGCGTAAGAAGCACAAATTGTTTGCAATTTACTACACTGTTGGTAACATAGGAACAAAACACTGTTCACAGTTGAAAAATATACATCTGCCGTTGCTTGTCCAAAACTGTTTTGTTAAACAGTTTGGTTTATAAGTGATATTGAAACCGTTGTTAGAAGACCTTGATAAATTGTCCACTGAAGTACTTCATTTTTCTGTAAATGGAATTCAAGAACATGTTTATGGAGCTGTATATGTCATATCAGCAGACAATTTAGCATCTCACATGATTGGTGGATTTAATATATTTAATATTGGTAGAATCTGTCGATATTGCATGGCTACTAGTGATGGGTCGGTCGCGAACGAAATGGCTCTTAGATCCGGCTCTTTGAAGTGAACGACGGGAGCCGGCTCCTTATTGGAAGCTGTGGGGTGTTTTTCTTGCTCTTGCCCTCTCTCACACACTTTTTTCACTTCACGTCGCACGTCAGCCTTGTGTTTGCGCTGAGTAGAGTAATGATGTGTCATGAGCAAAAGCAGCGGCTCCAAGAGCCGATGCTTTGTAGTGAATCAGAAGAGCCGACTCTCATCGAGTGAGAGCCGGCTCCCCATTTTATTCCCTTTCACTGCTCTGCTAACGGCAGAACTTCGTTTCATTTGGCAGCAATCACATGTGACCATATAGGATCATACCATTATGTTAAAACAGAGAGGACGAGAGACGTGACAGTCAGTTGGAGCATCTGTCCGTCCATCCGTCCGCAGATACTAACTGAGAGGATAAACCGCATCAGCCCATCCAACCTGAGGCATTTGATTTTTCCTGCACTGTGGACATACTGTTTTGTTACCGAGTTTTGTTCTGTGGATTTGTTTGCAGTGTTAAAATTAAAAGTTTGATTAAAATATTTAAAAAAGAATGCCTGCTTTTGTAACAGACCAAATACACAGAATTAGGCAATTATGCGGTTTCACATAAAAACACTAATTGCAAAAGGATTTATCAACACACAAAGCATTTATATTTGCCAAATTAGGCTAAAATACAAGGCTACAGATGATGCTAAACTAAGAGACGTTTGGGAGCCGAAAGAACCGGTTCTTCTTTGGGAGTTGAGCCACAAGAGCTGGCTCTCTGAAAAGAGCTGAACTTCCCATTACTAATGGCTACTCATTCTGACATGAAAAAAAAATTCAGCGAATCAGATTTTGTTTTAAGAACAACTGATGTGCACAAATATCACTTGGAATGTGTACAGCAGAACCCAGAAAACAAAGGACTGTATGGAGTTCGTGGTAGATGTGTGTTTGATCAGTTACCTTACTTTGATGTCACTACAGCATTGCCTCCAGATCTTATGCATTAATTTTTAGAGGATGTAGTACCACTTGTGTTGTCATAAGTAGAGCTCACAGAGAAAAACATATAACTATACAAGAACTAAATGTTGAACTGGAAAATATGTCTTTCAGACAAATTGATAAAACAAATAGGCCTGTGCCTTTCACAGAAAAACTTTTACAAGGCTTTGCAGGATCAGCCTCACAAAAGTGGTGTTTATTCTGTCTGCTTCCATTTTTAATGGCTCACATGGTACCTGAAGGTTGTGGCTACTGGCAAATCTATTTATTATGCCGAGAAATTGGTGATATAATAACTGCACCAGTTGTTAAAAAGGAGTCTCTCTTACATCTTGATCAAATAATATTTGAGTTTTTGAGTGGTATGTAAAAAGAGTTTGGGAACGTCATTACGTCTAAATGCCACTATTTAATCCATTATTCACATTTGATGTTGTACTATGGGCCTTTAAGGCCTTTGTGGTGTATGCGATTTGAAAGCAAACATCAATACTTTAAAGAGGTGGCTAGTTCTTGCAAGAATTTTGTAAATGTTGCATTCACTTTAAGCAGTCGCCATCAATACAGACAATCTTGGGAATTTTCAAATATGTTGGAAGAGTATGAGAAAGTTGTTGGACATGGTGTAAGCATGCTATTACAGTCTTTTCCTGCTGCGCTTCAGTTTTCCCTTATTGCTGAGAGGTACAAACATATTGATTTTTGTGACTCCAGAGAGTACCAAAAGTAATAATAAATAGTGTTAAGTATGCTGTTAAAGATGTTTTTGTTGTGACTCACATTCACCCTTAAGAAGTTCCATTGTTTTTTCAGATCAAATATATAGTAAATGTATTGACAGATTGGGTTTTGTGTCGCAAGTTATTAATTCCATTGTCATTCTCTTATCATTAATTTGCCTATGAGGTGAAATGTGAATGAGAACTGGACTGTCCTAGATCCTCATGAGATTGTATATCATCATCCTTTGGACACATACAATGTGAATGACAAACTGTTTGTTACTTTTCAGTATTGCTAAAATGTGTAAATGCTTAAAATGTCTTCTTTAAAAATATTGGTAAAATGTTGTCAACATGAAATAGTATTTTTTTTGTATAAGAAATCGAATTATTAAATTATACTGAATGTGACTTGTTTTCTTTGTGTTTCTTTTAGAAAAGAAACATTATGAAGGTAAAGTACATTTTACAGGTACAAAATGGCTTTGTCACTGGGGCTGTACCCTCCTGAGACAATATTGTAGCCTTGCAAAAGGTACAAGTTTGTACTACCATGTAAGGTACATGGTTGTTCCTCAGGTGTACAATATTGCTCCCTAGAAGGTACAAATTTGTTAGGTACAATTTTCTTCCCTTCACTTGAGGTACAAAAAAGTACCTTTGAGGGTACCACCCCAGCGACAAGATTTTGTACCTTAAAAGTAAAATTTTGTACTTTTTTTTTCTGAGAGTGTACAAATAACACTCATAAATGTTCTTGTCATATTGCATGTTATATGCTCTGCTGCAGAAAAGCACAAATCCATCATGAAAGCTCCAACCCTTTTAAAATGCCTCTTGCACCATGATAAGTACAACTAATTTGAAAACTCCTTTATTCCTGTAGTCATGTAAGTCTATTTTGCGACATGTCAAACTTGGTGACTGGCATGTCTTTGTCTGTCTTAGAATTACTTTAACATGTAATTGAAATGCTGTTTCTCTGACTCTGTAACGGTTCGGACTAGTTTGCCTCTGATTTCCGGTCACGTGTCGTTTTTTTTTTTTCAATTTTCAGTCACGTGCCCGTGGGCTTTCTGTTTCCTTTCTGTTTCTTTTCTTTCTAGAATGTTTTGGGTTTTGTTATGTTCCTCTGTTTAATTAGTTTAGAGTCTGGTTCCGCCATTAAGGCGATGAGGCCTAAGAGGCCGAGTTTATGTTCAGGTTTTGGTTATGTGTTCTGGTTTACCCCATGTTCATGTGTTATGTTCCCCAGTGTGTCCACCAGATGTACCCATTGTTTCCCCATTACACTTCTGCCACGTCCACGTTCATGTCATCTGTCCATGTTCATCTGTCATGTCTCATGT
>JBBJLR010126883.1:0-18156 GCA_037577145.1 Brachypetersius gabonensis | reverse complement strand
CAGAAATTGCTATGCCAGTGTCTGCCTGTTGATTTCACCCACACATTCTATATTGATTACACCCAATTTTTGGTTGGCGACATGTTGCAACTATTGAAGAACAGCCTGGAAGAGCCTTTTAGAGCCTGGAAGGAGCTTATCGATTGGGTTTAGATCAGGAGTCATGCTTGTCTATTCAATCACCTTCACTCTGTTCTTCTTCAGAAATGCAACATTAGCTTTAGATGTGTGTTTTGGATCATTGTCATGTTGGACAAGTGCATGACGACCAATGGCATGGAGTGATAGTAGCATCTTGTCTTTCAGTATAGAGCAGTACATCTATGAGTTCATGATGCCATCAGTGAAGTGCAGCTCCTCGACACCAGCAGCACTAATGCAGCCCAAACTAAGGACACTGACACCTCCATGTTCTACTGGAAACACCCAGAAAAGCTCTGGCAGAGAGGTCACCATTTTTGATAACTGGCAGCAGAATATGTGACCCTGGTGTAACTCTCTAAAAATGTATTTACATAATTTCTTTTTCTACAGATAACCTAGTCTTTCAGTATTTCATATAGAGAACAAACTTTGTGTCTGAAGCACCCAAAGAAGCTCTGGCAGAGAAGTCAACATTTTTGATCACTGACATCAGTGTTTACATTATTTACTTGTACTTTATAAGCGATGAGTGCTTTCACTATTTTTTGGTATCATGTCTAAATGTTATATACAGTACATTCTTCAATTGTACTAAGGAATTACTCAGTAAGCTTCTGAGCAAATCTACTTATCAAAACAATTTTTAGTATAAAAAAATTGGGTGTAATCAATATGTAGGTGAAATCAACAGGCAGACACTGGCATAGTAATTTCTGTTAGAGTGTATATATACAGTACTCATTTATTATGTTTCTGAATGGCTATATTCAAAACACAACGTCACATCAGCTGTGTCTAAAAGAATCAGACTTAGAACAAAGTCTTTATTATTGATTTACTTTGCATGGAGTATAGATTATTCACAAGTCTCTTCGTGATTTTCCTCTTTGGGTTTCATGTATTCCTGTACTGTATTCTAAAATACATTAAATGTCATTAGTAAAGCACTGCGCCTATAACGATATTAGACTAAACGCGCGTTTGAGTTGCCGCACGGGTTTCAAGGAAGTCCTATGTAAATTGCATATAGAGCGCGGGCACGCAAGGGCCGCTGTGTTTATTCAGCAGCAAAATGTGAAATAGCGCGCATAGAGTCACAGAATCCGATGGTCACAGATATCGGGGTAACTGTAATTTTCATGTTTGGAAAAATGCGCTACAGGCAGAGTAACTTCCGGTTCCAAAAACAGACAGCGCGGTCGTCCAATCAGTGATGTCTCCTGTTGATGACTGGTACCTACCCTTTCCGGTTTCTTAATGTAATTGTGTAATGTAATTTGTTTTTGTGATTCTTAATTTGTTTTTGTGATTCTCAATTGTGTTTTTGTGCTTCTTAATTTGATTTTGTAATTCTCAATTTGATTTTGTGCTTCTTAATTTGATTTTCTGATTCTCCATTTGTTTTTGTGCTTCTCAATTTTGTTTTTGTGATTCTTAATTTGTTTATGTGTTTCTCAATTTTGTTGTTGTGCTTCTCAATTTTGTAGTTGTTTCTGAATTAGTTTATGTTTCTCAATTTGTTGTTGTGTTTAGCAATTTGTTGTTGTGGTTTGCACTTCAGGGCCATTGTAGTAAACCCTAAATGTGCCCCAAATATGCCCCCTAAACATTTTAATTTCATTTTAAACTCAGTTTAATACATTACCCTTAACGAAAATATTAAGGTAAGCCCATACAGACTACTGTAATTCATGCACAGGCATTTACTTTGGTATAAACAGGTAAATAAAGTTTTAAATGGTGTAATTTTTAGTAATAAAAAAATGTAGATGTAAAAATGTACAGTAAAATGTAGGGGTAATCAGCAATAATTTTTATAGTTCAATAACTTACTGTTCATCAGCTGTGCATCTTATTTTAGAGAGCTGGTTAAAGCAGACATTTTAATTTAATTTATAATAATAAAACTACTGTGTAAGGGTCAGGGGGGTTATGTGCTGGACGAATGTTTGGGGTCTTTTGTGTTTATGTGAAACACCTGTGTTTATTTGGGGTTTAAGCACTTGTGTTTGGTGATTGGTGAGACTGTGTTTGGAATTATTATATTTAAGTTCAGTTTTGGTGGACCTGAGTTGTTGGTCCACCACTACAATAAGTGTAAGAGTGCTGGTAGGTTTCCTTTGTTTGAGAAAGTTTATGTTGACCCCCAACTCTCAGGTCTGAAGCTCTTAGCTCATAGCTAGTACCAGGTAGCTCTCAGCTGTTAGCGAATGGTGAGCAGATACAAGCTGGAAAACTGTCCTGAGTTGTGGTGGGTGTTGGGGTTTCTTCTGGAGCTGGGAAGGCTTACGAGGCCAGAACAGAAGCTCAGGTGTAGCTTAGCTGTTAGCCCGGGCAGCTTAGCTGGGTGCCAGGGTAGCTTAGCCGTGAGCATGGGGGGTGCAATAGAATACAGAACAGGAAACCATGAGCAGGAGGTTCTTCTCAGCCCAATAGAGGGGTGCCGCAGTGATGGTTAGCAGAGCCCTTAATACCCCTACCAGCCCTGTGTAGCAGAATAGGGCATCAGGGTTTGGTTAGCCCTAGTTCAGGGCCTATGGATATGATTAGCCCTAGTAGCCTGTGGAGTTAGTTAGGCCTAGGGCAGGGCCTAAAAACATGTAGGGTCAGGAGTAGCTTCAGTTTGCCCCATAGCTCCTGATAGCTCACTAGCTGCAGCCAGTCCTGTAATCTCAGAAACCCCAGTAGCCACAGTTATCCCCATAGGAAGGCCCATATCCACAGTTAGCCCCATAGCTACGGGTTTAGAGGCCTTGGAAAGGCCTGTAGAGAGGCTGTTACAGGGTGCTAAGGGGTGGTCGTCTCCACTGGAGGTAGTGGGCCTTCCCAAAAAGGTCAGACAAGGTGATGGGTGTGCTGTGGGGAAGAAGCTCACTGCAGAGGGACTCCTCGCAGTAAGGCTTTCGGGAGGAGGCTTAAGAACAAACACTGCGAGTGGCTCCCCAAGAACATTGAGGGACCCACGGTGAGAGGGCCACGCCGGTGCACACAGTGGGGCTTGCAAAGAGCATCGGTGGGGCCCAAGGGAAGGGCTCCACATCGGTGCACACAGTGGAGCTCACAGAGAGCATTGGTGGGGCTCAAGGGAAGGGCTCCACGCCTGTTCACACAGTGGGGCTCTGCAGAGAGGGCTCTATAAAGACCCAGGGAAGGGGCTCCGTCCCCGAGGACAGAGAGAGGCTCCAGAAAGGGGGATCTGCCCCTGAGGACAGAGAGGGACTCCTGATAAGGGGCTCCGCATCTGAAGACTGTGTGGAGCTCCCGGGAAGGGGCTCCACTTCCAAGGACAATGATGGGCTCCCTGGAGGAGGCTCTGTCTCCAAGGACAGTGAGGGACTCCAGAGAGGGAGTAATAAAGGAGTATGACAAAGGGCAGCATCCAGTGGGACTCACCCGGGTGAGCCAGGAGCAAAACCTGGCGACAGGGTGAGGGCCACGGGACGCTGTCCACAGCCACACAAACCACCACTTCCCAGCCTTTTCCTTACCAGCGGCAGATCCCTCGTTAATAAAATGGACGAATTGAGGCTTCAGGTTGCAACAAACATCATGATCAAGGACAATTGTATCCTGTTAATTACAGAAACCTGGCTTCATTTACTCATACCGGACTCTGCTATTCAGCTAACAGGCTACACAGCTATATCAGCCTGAATAAAGGTACCAGAAAGGCCAAGTCAGACTACAGGAAGAAGACTGAGGAACATCTGGACAGTAACAACAGCAGGCAGTTGTGGCAAGTGGTTCTGTTGAACATGGGTCTACCTTATGCCACCTGCCTTTGGATAAAATACTTTCTAACAGATCATTCTCAGAGGGTTAGATTGGGCCCTCACATCTCCACAGCCCTCAGGCTCAGCAATGGCTCCCCCCAGGGCTATGTACTGAGTCCCCTGCTCTATACCCTGTACACACACGAACTGCATCCCCGTCCACAACAGCAACACCATCATCAAATTTGCCGACGACACCACGATGGTGGGTCTCATCTCTGGGGGAGACTAATCCGCCTACAGGGACGAGGTGGCGCAGATGACGGTGTGGTGCAGAGAGAACAACCTGCTTCTCAATACAGCAAAGACAAAGGAGCTCATCTTGGACTTCAGAAAGAAGGTTAAGGACACTCAGCCATTACTGTTTAATAGGGAATGTGTAGAGAGGGTTTCAGACTTCCCATTTGTTCCAGCATAGAAAGTGGGAGTGAAGTTTAGAGGCCTCATTGAAATTTTTAACAAACAGTAGCTCAGAATTAGGTTTATTAGCCAAGACACCACTCACCCTCTTAAAGCTGAATATATGCTGTTACCATCAACCTTTCGTTTTAGAACGGCCATGGCTTTTAAACAGAGATACAACATTTATTTTACCCCTTTTTCCATTCATGTTCAAGCCCTTGTCCACTCAGTGAGATTTATTATAGCTAGTTACCTATTTATGTATTACTTTCTTTATTTCTTGTGGTTTGTGGGTGGTCTGTGTTATATGTTGTATGCTTTGTTTGTTGCTTTTATTGTGGAAGACCTCTATTCTTTACTGATGTCTATATATGTAGTAGTAAGTAAGTAGTAAGCTGACAGATCATAGTAGTCAAAGTCGTCTATGTAAATTCTCCTGAGAACCAGGGTAAACAAGTGTCTTTCAGTTTAGTTCTTTATGTGATTTCCCACATGTGTAGGATAAAATAAGCATCTTATAATTAGTATATATTTTTTTGTGGCATTTTGTGTATGTCTGTCTCTTAAAGACCATATTTATTATTGTACTCTGTGATGAATGCTGGTGTGTTTTTTCCCTGTTGGACCATCTGGTGCAGATTTCATTGGGCTGTATTTCATGTGCAGTAGAGGCCATGGGCACTGACTTGTTATCATACCATTTTGGTAGCACATCTATTTGTTCTGCCCTAGATCTGTGTCCTACAACAAAAGGGAAAATCATTAAAATTGTCCAAGTGTCCAGTACAGAGAACATTGTTAAATTGGCTATCATTTAATATCACAAATAGTTAAACTGCACTAAAGACTCACTATGTATGTCCTGACATGTTAATAAACAAGAAGATATCTGAATATTATACCCACAAAGGGATTATCACATAATATTTACTAAATATAATAATAAATGTTTGTGTTCCTATGGAAGCCATTTTGTCCAGTTGAAGATGTCCTCCTGAGTGGAAAGAAAGAATGAAAAGGGTAGCTCTAACAGTAAAAGAATAGTTGCAAAAAACAAATGTCTTCCACAGAGGGCAAAAATGAATAGGTTGGGAATGCAATTCAAAAGGAAATGCATGCAAGGGTACAGTGATTGTTGTCTGCTTACTTCCACTGAGACTGAGCTCATTGCAACTGTTGAAACAGCATGAAACCATCCCATCCCTAACACACACATGTGCTCTTAAAGGAAACTGCAGAAGGGCTTACACTTAAACTTAGTTTTTACAACCAGTGAGTGCAACGATGTGACCATTAGGATATAGAAACCCTCTGCTGCCTTGCCACATTCCTGCATCATTAGCAGTGTGCTGCAAACCCCACTGGTGACTGCCCTTTAAATACCAATTATGAGCTAAATTTCCGATCATCTCAGTGGAAATCAACTGTAATAGTAACTGAAAAAGTATACTGTTGACATCTGGAGAACTCACTGAACAAAGAAACCACATGCAAAACAGGGATTGAGGGAGAGGTTTATAGCCACTGTGGGGTGGAATGAGGTCTTTAACATTAGCTGACTGTGAGAAAGAAGGAGAGACAGAGATGGAGATAGAATGCAGGAGAAGCAGCCATGCTGTTCAGCTCAGCAGTGTATTTTTAAAACATAGCCCCAGGTGAGTGTGAGAGCAGACAAGCTGCAGAGCCAGGGGTTGGTCAGGTCAAGGGAATGACACTGGAAAAACAACTGGTAGGATATAAATGGAGCTGTAGAACATGGAGCAGCAAACAGGTTTGCTATAGGGCCAGGCTAGAACAGGACAAAGTCAAATTTTGATTAAATTAGGTAGTTACTGAAAAAATGATCTTTGCTCTTTTGCAGCTTGTTATTCTGCAGTGGGTATGGTTTTACTAGAGAGAATTTACTAGAGAACACAACTGGCTATTCTGAAGTTATTGCAATGAGCTCAATCAACATCTCTCTAGACTTAACCTCTCTGGCAGGTGGAAGATCTTTTGAGGCTGTTAAAAATATGCATACAAGCATAAGCATTAAAAAACATAAAAACACCTGATGTATGTGGCAAGGAAACTCTTGGAAACACTGTAGGCTTTGAGTGTTGCATTCTGGGAGAATTGCACATGAGAATCACCAGGACATTGTAGCATACACAGATATGGACCCAAAATTCAGAATATAAAAATAGAAAGTTTATAGCAATACAAAGCCCACAAAGACAAAAGGCAAAAATCCGACACCATACAAAAGAGTAAAAAAATCCAGAAAAATCGACAAAAGGTAGTCAAAGTAATCCAAGGTCCAGAAACGGGGCAAAGGTAGCATCTGACTGGGACACCACCTCTAATTCCCTACCCGGACTTACTTATATGTCCTAAGCAAGGTGCAATACAAAACTTAAACTAACGATGAAAGAGACAACTTATTGTTTTCCAGGACCAATTCTGAAACCTAGAGAACTTATTGCCTGATAGTGATATACAACTGAGAAGTATTTCTATTTTTTAAAAAAGCTACACATCAGGTAATTTTAGTAACCATGAACGACTGCTGGTTACTAAAATGTGCAACACTTTTGTCAAATACAGGGGTCCACCAGCATTTTATTTTTTTTTATAACATTGATGGGATACCTTTTCACTGAAATGAGTATATACAAAACTAGTAAACCAGTTTTTAGGAATAGAGTAAAAATAAAAGAAACTCTAAATACGTGTTTTATTATTTGCAATGATTTTTTTATTAGGAAAGCCAATGTTGTGTATTTTGTTTTATCCAAGTATGGCCGTCTTTAAACAAAAGTGGTTTCGCATCATGTATATAGAGTATAGTTACACCTCATTAAACCAGTAGCTTATTATTGATCTATCTCTATTAAATTTTCACTGTTGAAATGTAATTTAATAAGAGGCATTTTTGCTTGAAGCAGCAGGGAGTCTGTGCAATCTCAGTTATATGGTTCTATCATAAACAACCAACATCTTTAGCCAGCACTATCAACACTAAACACAGGGCTCAGTGGAACAATTACCCTCTTACCTCAGTGTTTGTCAAAGCATTAACCCTGTCCATGACACTAATGTGTAATTAAATGACTGCAGCTGCCTGTTACTGAGAAAACTTGTCACCTGTTGAGCAGTCTGGAGAAATTAGGGGGGAAATACCACCAGCAAGATAAAACAACTCGATACCAGTTCACAAGCTGCCTCTTCTCTTGTGGCCTTTTTGTCTTGGATCTCTGTTTCCCCTTGCCCTATCAGGTTCACAGTGATGCTGAATATATTTCAAATGGAAAATAGCCTCATTTGGGGCCAACGTTTCCCTTTGATTTTATGAGCACTAATATAAGTCTCATTGGTACAACTGTATTCTTTTGAAAGCGCTTGACTAGACTTAAATCAAAACCAAGAAGAATAACTGTGACACTGATAATGTCAGCTGTGGAAACTTGATTTGCTGTCTTGCTGAAAACAGCCTGATTCCTTGACCTCTCCCTTAGTTAATGTTCCACACCACAGAGCCTGTACAGGATGCTCAGAATGCCTCGGCACACTCTCTTCTCCTTTCTCCAGGGTTAATCATAGACTCCAAGACAGCCACAGACCCTTAAAACAATGTTTTTATCATGCACAGAAAGATCTTAAAATGCAGTGCCCCTGCCAAGGTTAGCAGGTTACCTGAAATGTTCACATTTGTGGTCTGTGACAGAACGTTAAGTCACCTCAAAAATTGTGCTTATATAACAGTCATAAATGCTTAGCAACATTAAAAATAATATACACAGAATGTATTATGTATTTTAAATAAATATTTGGTAGCAGTTCAAACAGTTTATGATTTGGGTGTGTTGAGTCATACAAAATGTAACAGGCTTTCCTAAGACAGAGAATTAATTGTATGAAGTTCTTCCAAAGAGGGGATAAAAACCACACACAGAGACAGTAGGTCAGCAGGCTTTCTATTGAGCAGTGATAGAAGAACTTTAGCAGCTTTGTTGGGCCTTTTTCACCAGATCAGCCTTGTTCACACCCCAGATCAAGTCCAGGATTAAAAAACAACAGAAGAGGAAGAGGACGAGCAAGGAAAGTGGCCCCTAGGCACAATTCATAAATATTTAACGCTGATCCCTTACCCAGTCTTCAGGTCCTTCTCTCTGCAACCATGCTGGTATAACCAACAATGGAACAAAAAAAAAGTAGTCTTTCCAAAACCGCAGCCAGACACAGCTTCTGCACTCCCGTGTTTGTGTGTATATGTAAGTTGTGCTGTTTTGCATTGGTCTGCAGTTGACAGGTTAGGAGATGTCAAGGGCCTCAATGCAGTCAGTTTTGAAAAAGGTCAGTTTTGAAAATGCCTGTAAATGGATGAATACATAACGTACCCCTTGATAATCACAACACTAGTTCCGTGAGGTCACCATAGGTCACAAAAGCACTCTATTGGGAAATTTCTATTGGGTGCCACATAAGCATCCAATGTTTTTGACAGGTGTTCTGTGATCACAGGTCAAATGTAAATTATCCATTTCTTGTAGCTGCAGGGCTGTATGATGATGGATCTAAACTGTATAGAAACCTTTGTCTTGAGCACAAGATAACGACTGTTTCACTACTCCCATAACTAGTATACATCTGTCCATGCCTGTGTTCTTGCTAATGATTATTCCTCAGCTATAACAGCATGTTTGATTTTTTGTTATATCTGATAATTACTTCCTAAAAACAGCAGAGTTTGAGTTGAGTTTCTGTCTGTACACTGATTCATATTAAAGAACATCTTATTTAAGAGTAGAGATATGTGTTAACTGTCATGTTCAACTGACCTCACACACATAGCTTGAAATTGAGCCCTGACATATTCACTACAGGAATTAACAGTTGAGGGATAAATTACTTTAAGACTTAATGAATGAAAAAAAAAAGACAAAAACAACAAAAAATGGGTCACTGAAAAATTTTCCTATATAAATATTTGTTTTTGGGTGGTTGGAAAACTTTACTGAAGTATTACTTAAACTGCCCACAGCATTTGTCTAATTTGTGCTAATTTGTCTTTGTGCAACGTTTTGTACCAACCACAAGAAATTCTGTTAACAAACATTTGTTGTGCACGATTGTGTGTTTTTTCCATTAAGGTCTACAAAGAAGCATGACTAGTTCAATCAATGGCAGTTAAATCAATGACCTACTAATGCTGTTATGTAAACAAGAAATAGGTCATGCAAAGCACAGCTGAGAATTTCACAGTCATTTTTGAGGGTGAGGGGATATGTCATAAATTAGTCACTTAAGGGACAAAGTAATAAGCAAGAAACTCAAAAATCAATACATAGGAACAGACTGCCAAAACAAATGATTATATGAACTAATACAATACACTGATAGGCAGACCCAGCTGGCCTTCTGTTCTGCAGCCACTGACTAAAGGAAGCAATAGCCTTTGCATCTCCAGCAGCACTAGGATGAGGTAAACTGAATAATGTAGGAAAAAAACCCACACATTTGTGTTTAATGTAGTGATCAACCTCAAAACTGACTTTTTTGAACCTAATATGCTACTAATATTGAGAATGGAAACATGTAAATCATTTGAGAGACACTTTTATACAAAGCAGCTTACAATTTAAGCATATCACGGGTGTAGTACCTAGTGTTAGGAGTCTTGGCCATTATTTATGTAAGGTGGTGTGTTGTCCAAGGTTTGAACTGAACCTAACTCTCCTGCTAGAGACACAGTGATGTAACCAACTACACTACACCAAAAATCATGTTATTCTTGTTTTCCTTAATCTCCCTCCAAAGTATGGTGACTTTAAACTGAATTCTAAGCTAGGATTACATTACCATTCACTAGCAGGTGGGAAAAAATTATTTTAGCCAATAATATCATGTTATACCTTCCACCACTCACACCTAACAAAAGTACTCTAACTCAGAAACCCACATCCAGGTTTTGAAGGAAGGCTTTATTTTTAATTTTAAAAATTTGAAGCTATGGTCCACAGTAATTCTAAGACTTGGTCTACTCACAGTAGAACTTTTTGCAGAATTTAAAAGTTACATAACACATAGGCTATACATTTTAACAATGATCTACAGGTACAAGCCACAACATTAAAACCACCTGTGCTATATAGTCTAGGCCCCCATAAGGTCAGAACAGACCTCACAAGACTCCTGAAACTGTGTTGTGGTTTCAGCACCAAGGTTTTACCAGTAGATCCTTTAAGTCCTGTAAATTGCGAAGTGGGGCCTCCACTGATCATGCTCAGTGCATCCCACAGATGCTTGATCAGTCTGAGCTCTGGCAAATTTGGAGGCCAAGTCAACACCTGGAACGCTTTGTCATGTTCCTCAGAGTTTTCTAGAACAACGTTTGCAGTGTGGCAGTAAGCATTATGCTGCTGAAAGAGGCCACTGGCATTAGAGAATACTTGTTGTGAACGGTTGTACTTTCACTGTAATAACCTTTAGGTAAGTGATATGTGTCAAAGTATCAGCCATTATTCAAACACCAGGATGTTCTTAATAAAGGAAATTTAAGGACTAGCATTAGTATGACTGAGGTTCTGTTAGAAAGACATAATGTATACTTCTGAGAAGCACAAACTTACCAGTTGACAAGGATTATGGTAAAAGTTCATTACAAAGGACAGTGCAAAAGTATTTTTCATATTTCAAAATTATGCTAGCACAAGTACTTTTACTTAGCCCTTTTTGTGACATTAAACAACCCTCATATTTCAATCGGCGATGGTGAAGTCCTAAAACAAGTGAGGATAAGTGATGTCAAACAACACAAACAATACAAATTATACAAAATATCCATGCTGATCCCTTCAGCTCTCTGTAGTTTGAGTGGATCAGTTATTCGGAGCCGTCATTCTTGACAGCAGGGGAAATGTTTTGTATTACTGCCTCATCTAGTGGCAATAAGTGGTAAAACTGAATTTATGAGGTATAGAGTATGAGAAATATTTATAAGTCTTAGGTGATTTTTGTGGAAGCTATGACAGTGGTGTCTCCATACTTCCTGGAAAAAATAAATAAGGTGATTGATTTTTTTTCCCAAGTCTCATAACCAGACATAATGATTTGCCTTTTAACATTTAAAGTTTATTCAATTATTCATTATTACTCAAAAGTCTCCTGAAAAATCTAGCCTGAAGTTTTAGGTCTATGATCTAAACACGTTACTTGGCTCCTATATTCCGAATAAACTGATAAGAAATTTTACCCTTAACCCTTAACAAATTATGTTAGACTTGACCTTGAAACACTTTTGCAAATTACGTTGGTTAGACCCTAAAACACTATTTGCACTGCATAGCAGGGGTTAAAACTGGATTTGAGCTAAATGTAAGGACAGCTAGGATAAACTTTAAGATTTTATTCCTCACATTTAAGTGCATTCATAACCTTGCCCCTCCCTATCTGTGTGACCTGCTTCAAATCGCCACTGCTTCCCGCTCTCTCAGATTGTGACAGTTCGGACTGGTTAGGCCCTGTGTTTTATGTTTGTTTATGGTTTTTTCCTTTTCTTTTCTGTTTCTTTTGTTTCTTTTCTGGATACTGTTTTGGGTTGTGATGAGGCCCATGTGTTTTTCAGTTGTCTCTGATCTTATGTTCTGGTTTTCTTTTATGTTTTCGTTTATGTTTCTATTAGTCAGAGACTGGTTCCGCCATTAATGGGCGATGAGGCCTATGATGGCCGAGTATGTGTTTAGTGTTTATTGTTCATGTGTTCTGGTGATCGGTCATGTTCATGTATGCTGTTCCCCTGTTTGTCCACCAGGTGTCCTCATTGTTCCTCAGTTTAGTCCAGTCCTGTTTACCCTGTCCACATTTCAAGTTCTGTCCATGTTCATGTCCATGTGTCCTGCTCCCAGTCCAGTCATGTCTCCTGTCCTGTTTATGTCCATGTGTCATGTCTCCTGTCCTGTTCATGTCCATGTGTCATGTATGGCCCCGGTTCTTGTGTATGTCCATGTCCAGTCCCACTTCCTGTCCGTGTCCCAGTCCAGCCCCACTTCCTGTTCGTGTCCCAGTCCAGCCCCACTTCCTGTCCGTGCCCCTGTCCACTCTCGTTACGTCCACGTTCATGTCTCCTGTCATGTCCATCTGTCCTGTCCATGTTCATCTGGCCTGTTCATGTCTATGTCTAATGTCCAGTTCCCCGAGGTCCTGTCTCCCAGTTTCCTCATGTTCCCTTCCAGTTTCCTCCTGGTCCCTCCGTGTCCCTCCTGATGTCCCCTTGGTCCCTCTGTTTCTCTCCTGTTCCCTTGGTCCCTCCTTGGTCCTTCCTTGGTCCCTCCTGCCTCTCCGGTTCCCTTCAGTTCCTGATCCTGTCTCCTGGTTCCCTTCAGTCCCTGATCCTGTCTCTGGTTTCCCTCCTGCTCTGGTTTTCCTCCTGTTCTCTTAGTCATGTTTATTCCTGTTGTTCCCCAGTAGGCCCACTAGGGGTCCCTGGTGTCCCGTCTGTGTGGTTGGTCACGTGTTCCTGTCATGTTGTCTGGTTGTTCCTCGTCACCTGTCTCTAGTCATGTTAATCATTCCCTCTGTGTTTCCATTGGTTTAGTCCCTGTGTTCACGTGTATATAGTCCCTGCGCCGTGTCTGTTCAGACATGGCGACATTAACGTTCACACTCTATCCTGTCAGCTCCTGTTCGCGTTCCTGTTTCGCTGTCTTGTTCCCCCACGTCTGGAGTATGGTATGGTTGTTTTTCAGTTCTCCCTGTTTTCTGGTCCAAGTACCTGGTTTTGTTTTCCCTGTTTTCCCCTGTAAATAAACTCCCTTATATCCCACCATGTCTCTGTACTCCGGTTCCCCGCCCTTCTACGCCACGGTCACAGCGCGTACCGTGACACAGATCTTCGTCTGCCACCAGTCTTATTGTTCCTCCTGCCCGCCTTATCACCATGGGGAGCAGAGCTTTCAGCCGCTCGGCTCCTCGGTTCTGGAACTCACTTCCCCCAGCCATAAGGAACATAGATTCTCTTAACTTATTTAAGGCACAACTCAAAACACACTTATTCAAACTGGCTTACTCACTTTGAATATAGATTTCACTTGTTGTAAAATATAATGTTTTTTTTTGTTTGTTTTTTTTCCCTCTCTATGTAAGGTGACCTTGGGTTTTAGAAAGGCGCCCTCAAATAAAATGTATTATTATTATTATTTATTATTATCCCCTCATATTACAAAACTGCAGGGGAATTTCTTTTTATATCTATTATCCATAGAGACAGAAACTGAATTCATGAAGTGTGATTCTTCACTTTTTGCTGTGACTTGATTTAAAGTAATATGCTAAAGTTTTAGTAAGACCAAAAGCAGCACAGGATCTGAACCACAAGAATAAAAAGAAAATATCTTGTGCAGTCATGCAGACTCTGCAGTAAAAACTGTGACTCTTTCTTTGACATAACATGTCCAGACTTTACACAAAAGACTTTGACGCTATCAAGCAGTATCTCAACATCCTGCATTCCCACCTGAACTGCCTTAACCCCCGCCTTCTGCACTTAGAGTTCATATTGACATCTGTATGAGGACTGCAGGTGAGTACGAGCTGCAAAGTCAATCACAGACTAAGAGGTAGGCGTTGTTCATTTATAAGCATTTTATTGCAACTATTACTGATTCGCTGAAGCTGTAGCCGAATTTATTACAGTTCTGTAAACACCAGTTAATTTGGTGAAATAACTATAGAAGCATGATCGCCCCTAGTGGCTGCTGGGAAACTAGCCCTTCACTGAGACTGTCCTCATGACACCCCAATCCTCATCTGTTTTGGGAGAAAAATGTGACGTAACCACTATGTAACGCTCACAACGACATTCCTCAGAGAGACTAAATTGAAATTCATTCTAGAGAAAACTACGATTTTAGTCAATACAGCTATAACAAAATAAAACTCTGGTAAAATATTGAAGATGGCCAAACAGCTTGTTAATATCTTTAATTTTATGTTATGCCTTAATAAGAGGATTAGTATTATTTTTTGTAGTTAGTAGTAGTAATTAATATTGGTTGATGCTGATATGTCTTATGTACATAACCACTTTGTCTGCTTTTTATGTACATCTGCTTTATGTAGCTTCAAAATCATTTTATTTTATTTACTGAAAAATCTAACATGAGTTTCTAAAATGGATTAACGACTGCTTTCAGAGACTTTATTAGGAGCAGATACGATTGTAAAGAAAACCCCAGCTAGAGTCTAATTGTGATTACATCAGATCAACTCTCAAGGCAATTAGAGTATGACAATTTATAAATAGTATTGATTTTATGTCAGAGTTTATGTGTCTGTCCTGGCAAATTGTACTTTGAGCCTTCAGAACAAGATTTTGCTGGGGGATAAGGCAGCAAGACTAATCTAACAAATAATGTGCAGCACTGCAAAACATACAAAAACCCCTCTAATAGGCTTACAACACAGTCCATAAAAAACAGGAGGGCACATCAGTTTACCCTTGTTAAAAAAAAAAAGCAGTTTATTATTGATAGCAAAGCCTTGTGCATTAGGCTGTGCATTATTACCATGTGCATTAGGCTGAAAATGCATGTTCATATGTAGGTCTTTTTCGCTCAACGCGCTCAGGTGTTAGTTGCATTGTGTTTCTCTACATGAGTTCACTTGCCAAAGGGCTGTATCTTTGCATAAACTTTCAGGCATGTTTTTGTCAGACATTGGGTGGCACTGTTGCTCCAGGAGGAAGATCAACTCATCTGCAGCTCTGTGTAAACAGGCAAAAGGAGAGTGTGGGTGCACCTTACACTCTTAAAGAACTGCATCACGCTCGTGGGTGAAGTGCTCGAATGGCATAAGCCCATCACTTAATTTCACTCTACTTGGAAAATGGAATATGACGGCTGACAGAAACAAATGGCATTTGGTGAAGATGCTACGCTCATGGGTGAGGATTACTGAGACACTTTGTCCCTGGGTGAGTAAAGTTATAAAATTTATATTACAAGCAGCTTGTATATTGCAAGGCATTTCATAATATGCAACAAATATGCAATCTGGTTACAGAAGTAAGAACTTTTTTCTTGTACTGCTCTAATTTACCTGACTTGTGCTTTAACTTAATATATTTTGCCCTATCACCAATTATAATCAATTGCTATTTAAATATAATTTATTTACTGTTCACATCATGTTCTTGAAATGCAACCTGCTTCACTGTTCATGAGAGAATCTGACACATACAGTTCTGTGTGTACAAAATTCTATTATCACTTAAGGTGCTTCATTTTCAACAATTTCATGGCCTGGTGGGTACGCAAAGGAACAGAACTGGTCGATGTGGCTTGGGCAGAGTGTGTCCTGAGGTGAGATTTTGTGAAATGAGGTTATTCCCACTAATGCCAATAAATTCCCACAAGCCTCTGTGTCTCATGCCAATGAAAAGTGGATTTTGTTTTCCACACTGAAAAGTTGCAAAATAGGCCTTTTGAAAGCAAGACACATGGGAACAGACACATGCCACAAGCTTAAGGACATTTTTTGGTTTATTTCAATGCATGGTATTGTACTGAATAAAATCTGTTTTTTGCCTACTTTTGACCATACTTAGAAGCTGCACTTAAAGCCTCACAATGTATTAACAATTGCAATAAATAGCTGTTGTTTTATATCTTCAAATGTTTTGAGCAGCATTGGGAAATTTCAGGAGGCAACACCCTCCGTGATGAAGGAAGCTTCCTTGATAAGCTGATTGCTACTTTTGAGTGTACACTGTTAAAATTAAGTTACTCTTATCTTCTCTTTCTCCAGAAGTTACTGTTTGATCTTTCATGGTTCTATGGAATTCTTGTGTATACTCGTCCTGTTTGTGTGTGCAAGGTTAAAATTTGTTCTTACTTGGAAGAATAGAAATGTTGTATTGATGTGGTAATTAAAAGATGAGAGCATCACAACTGAGCATTTTGTATCCCCATTTATGGGTTCAGTTCACTCTTCAAATTTAAAAAAGGGTCATTGGAGCCTTGCCATTAAAGAATCAGATTTGGTTCCCCAAAGAACCTATTATCTTAATTTTATGTTTGTGTGTGAACGTATATTTATATTTATGTTTAAAAAACCTTTCATAAAATGTAAAGATTCTCCTAGAACAATATGTCCAAGCCAAGTCACTTTTATTTTTATTTTTACTGCCTATGTACTTCTTTCACTGCAGCAAATACACTAAGCTGAGGTTTGTGTTTCTGATTGCTAAAACATCTGCTGAAACTCATTTCAGGCACATTTCTTTTTCTCAGATATTATGCTGTTGCTGATGAGTACCTGAGCAGGTTCCAGACTTGGTTATAAAGAGCTGAAATGAACATGTTCAAAGGTAACGCTAACATTTCAGTTTCTTACATTTATTTCTTTTTTGTGCAGATTCTGAAATATCCCTTTAAGTATAAATGCTGCTCTCAACCTTCAGACTTTAAAAATGATTGTGTGGGAAGGTGCTAAAATTGATTACCAGAGTATTTGTCACTTTTTTTTCTTCATGTATCACATTAAGTGTGTATACTGGGGCCAGGGATGGAAAATGTTTGTGGTGCCCATTCCTGTTTATATGAGAATGAAATATGATTACTGCCATGATCATTTTCCTTCTTATTTTTTCCTGTTGATTTATGGGAGATTGACTTTAGACTTGATCCTTTTTAATTGGTTCCTTAAACAAACTGCACAAGTACGTTATTTCCCACAACCAACTCTGAGGCATTCTCCCATGAGGCTGCTTGTTCTAGAAATGTTTCCTCATCTTACAGCATGGAAAAGTCAAATTTGTCTTCATTTGTCTCTTAATCTGGTTGATATATACAGGGCAAAACTGAAATGACAGATTTGCCCTCTTGCTATATAAATGCTGTAAATTTTGAGTATATTTACACTTGTGGCCAATCTAGCATGTTTGATGTTTTCACTGGCTGTTTTACTCATAATTACCTCTTAGTTTTGACTGAGTAGATATACACTGTGCGATTAGTCAACTAGACTTCAGCAGCACAAGTCTACACCCCCTGAGAGAAGTCGTCTTGTGTTTTGCTTATCTTTGTGCACGCACTTGTGTACACAATGCAACCTCTGCCTCTGATTGGCTTATGTCAAGTTTCCTTGACTTAACCAATTATTATAATCCCTTCATAGAAAGGGATGTAATGTTGGCGCAAGGGGGGATCTGAACACAAAACCACAACAAGACATGGCAGCAGAGGTGACAGACACACATGTGTGGAGATACTTTACTCTAGACCACACAAACAGCACGGTGAACTGCACAATCTGCAAGTTGGTGTTAAAGTACAATAAAAGTATGAGTATTCTGCATGGCCATCTGAAAGTGCATCTACTAGCTAACATGGCTAAAGCTAGTTGTCCAGTCCAGAGAATGCTGAATGGCTGTTCATTTTCTGTTGTGCACTAAGATTTACCAGAAAATTCAAGGCATTAGCCTTTGTTTTTTTAGTTAATTGTCATGTTGACTGTTAATATTACAGAGAACTTTAATAAAAGTTGTTCCGTGTTGGACACCTGTGTTCCTCCGCTGCGTGGCTCGACTTCGACATTGATGGATAAGTCAGCCTGAAAAAATGTATATACACTACTCACAATAAGTTAGGGATATCGTGAGAGACTTAGTGGATGTCACACATATGGTGTTTGTTTCACTTCAGATATTTTTGGGATAGGGAGGCAATTTTAATTTTCTATGTAATGGTCTCGTTGTGTACAGGTGTGCCTTATATTGGGGTCAATACCAAAAGACAACCTTTTTCAATGTGGCATCAATTTCAACATTCTGTGGGTATAAAAAGCTGGTATTGTCAGT
>JBBJLR010126853.1:0-18159 GCA_037577145.1 Brachypetersius gabonensis | reverse complement strand
TGTGTGTGTGTGTGTGTGTGTGTGTGTGTGTGTGTGTGTGTGTGTGTGTGTGTGTGTGTGTGTGTGTGTGTGCCATTAAATTGAATACTAGCCTTTCCTGGAGCGCAGTCAGTCCCGTCAGCCCAGGGCATGTGCAGGGTCCGGCAGCCAAGCTGAGCTCCCTCTGGGCTGGTACACCACAGCCTTCGACACTGCGTCTGGAGAACATCCTTATCCACACACACACACACACAGATACACACAATTAGTCCTCCACATGCTCAATCATTAGGTAACTATCTCTTGTAAAACATCTAAGCATACGCTTCACTGGCTGTTGATTGGAGAAGTTATGTAACCAGTTCTTGGATTCCCAAACTGCCCTCCTGTTGTCTATAAATGCTTAAAGGGGCATTAGTCTGATGCTCTTATCCAGAGCGACTTACAGTCATTAGTTACAGGGAAAGTCCCCTTTGGAGACCCTGAGGGTTAAGTGTCATTCTCAAGGACACAATAGTAGAAAGAGGGGCGATTTGAACCTGCAACTTTGTGGTCATCGGATTCCCAGGAAAGTGTTTAACCCTACTCAGGCTACTATGATCCCATAAGCTGGAATAAAACAGTTTCCGGTTGTCCTGCTCTAGCCCACTGGATCCAACTCCTGAGCTTGAAAACTTAGAAACTGTTCAAGAAAGTGGGTCCAGAGAACTAGAGACGTAAACCCCCGGGTGTATTTATCTGATGTTGCTGAGATATCTTTCAAATTTAAAAGCAATAAGCAATAACCAGTAAAATTACAATAGATTTTTAAGGCCACACCCTAAAAATAATTGATCACAAGCTATTTTTTGAACATTTCTGAGAGGCTGGATGTTGGTGAGCTATAAAATCGTCCTCACATGTTTTTCCTCCCATTTGGTGTCACATTGGTGTTTTTTTTCCTCAAAAGCGTGGGGAAATTCTATATATCATGTTAGTTACATCAATGGCCATTTCATATTCATTCATGGATTGGCAATCCGGCTAGCTTTGCCACTTGAGGCTTTTGTTCAGATGGAC
Source organism: Brachypetersius gabonensis (assembly GCA_037577145.1). Taxonomy (NCBI): domain Eukaryota; kingdom Metazoa; phylum Chordata; class Actinopteri; order Characiformes; family Alestidae; genus Brachypetersius; species Brachypetersius gabonensis. Next base: position 17,121 of record JBBJLR010126853.1, on the reverse strand, counting down.
AGCAAGCCAACACAGATTTTGGCTTAGTTAGCTAATGCCATGTCAGCATAGTAGTGCTGTTAACCTTTTAGGCTGCATTCAACCCGAAGCTGCAAGGTGGAAAAAACATGAACGTGTCCAGTCAGGTCAGGTCAAGTTAAGTAGCACCGCCAAAGCTTATAGCAACAGCAGCAATAACGAATACTTTATGGTCCACAATTTAACCTACTACTATTGGTAATGCTGGTCAAATCTGGAACACCAGCATATCCTGTAGTCTCCAATCACCTGCCTATAAGAGTGGACAGACAGCCCGCTGCGACTGGAGACAAACCAATCAATATTTAAAAAGCAATAATCAGAGTAAAGGCAACATTTTCTTACCATATATGGGCACACCTGCGTCCCAGGCCCGAATATGAGCTCACACTGTTTGTTGACATTGTATATCCGCCCGGGCAGCTGCTGGGGTAGACTGTACGGCCTAGACACGGGTTCGTCCAGCAGACACTCCCCGTACCCTGTGCTAATAAGAAATGACCAAAAAAACGACTTCAAGCAAAAAAAACAAAACAAACAAGAGACAAACAAGACACAGAAACACACCTTGAGAACGAGGCGAAGGCACCGCAACGGAATCTACTTTCTCTCTGCTGAGGTTTACTCTATTTTATATACTGAGCGAGCTGCGCTTGATTCAGGGACCACATTTGACTTATTATGTGAAAATTTGGATGGTCATTGGACCTAAATGCGCTGAGCTGACTTCCGATCGTCACTCTTTATCCATCCTTATCAGAGAACGGCCTCACAGCGCTCCGGAATAGCGAGTAACTTCTCATTGTTTTTCTGGTGGGGGAGGATGAGGAACGTACTCGAGGAACTCCGTGATGTATTTCCTGCTGCATTTGGACCACATCCAGGGGTTGGTGTAGTAGTTGAGGGTGGGGGCCATCACATGCTGCTGATTCTTAATCCCATCCTCCTTACACTTGTTGCTGTCATCATGGGGCATGTTAAACCTACAGAGTAAAACACATACACACATGAAACCCAAATACACTACGGCTACAACATCTAAGTGGTAGGATACTTGCCTCCGGACCAAAAGGTCACAGGTTCGAATCCTACCTCCAGCACACCACCACTGGGTCCCTGAGCAAGACCCTTAACCCCTAGTTGCTCCAGGGAGACTGTCCCCTGTAGTTAGAGAATGGAAGTAGCTTTGGATAAAAGCGTCTGATAAATGCCGTAAATGTAAATGTAAAGTACTTTACTAGGACAGAACTGCCTTCTTGCAAATGTTGCACCCGTGGGACTAACAAAGGATTAAAGGGTTAAAGGAGGCGATGTGCTGTTTTATTCAATTCAAGCTAGACAAGATGAACATCTTGCAGAAAGAAAAGTCGTGAGTAAGGCCGTCCTCTAAAGGCCAAGGTAAGCTGAGGGCTGTTTGTGTCGTGAGCAATAAATATCAGTTTTGTCACATTTCTTGCTCTTCTCTTACATTTCTGCCACCACTCTCACATCAGAATCTTATGAGTAATTACTTATGAGGCCACCTGGCAGTTTTGGAGATTTGGAGGAGGCCTGGCTTCAAAGGTCCCCTGACCTACTTACCTGAGCCCACCACTGTTGCCTTAAAATTAGGAGTTGGCAGAACTAGAGGCCCAGGGAGCAGAGCAGCGGGGGATGCATGGGATTATTATAGTATAGCAAAATACTATCATCCAGCTCAGTTTGTAAAGCTGTGTTAGTTCAGCCTGTGTGAGGTTCAGCCACAGCCTACTTTGAATAAGTTCAGAGGTTTTGAACTCTTTTGAACTCAGCACCATTGTTGTGCGCATATGGGTGGGTTGTGAAATTTAGGCCATTTGTTTGTTGTATAAAACCTCAGTCCAGCCCTTTTGTGGTTATCTATCAGCAGAGGCTTCACTCCCAAAGCACATTCAGTTTTGCTGAAGTGTATAATGAGAATATCTGGGGACAGGCCTGCGCAATGCTGGGCCAAATGTAGAAGTGAAGATAGACTTATTAAGCTGGAACATGACTGAATATGGAATATTAAAAAAGTACTAGCAAAGGTCAACTCATCGATATTTACTGACAAACCAAACAGTGCCTCTTTCAAGGATAAAACAATTCCAGTAAACTAGACTGTACAATATCTTATTATGAGCAATAGTTTTACCAACTGAAGTATCACTATTTATGCCAATATTACTTATATACTACTGATCTCGATTACATACCACCATTTGGGTTAATACAAATTCATTTAACTGAAAGCTACAGCTTTAACACCCAGCATTTGTGTATACAGCACTGTAAATAAATGCATCAGTTAGTCACTTCCTCTGTTAACCCAAGTTTGAATGCCCCCAGTAACTATTCCTCAAGCACATGAAAGTATGAGGTTAATGTTGTTTGTGTCATTCTTCTTTTAGTGTCCTGATTTTATTTGTATTATAATAGACTAATTAACAGCTTATTTGCAGCCATTTATGAAACATCGTGACTTGAAAATGAACAGAGGAACCTCTTTTGGTCGTCTGATTGGTCCACAACTGCCTCTGGAGCAGGTCATAGATCCAGTTGCCCTCGTGATCAGAAGGGTGTGGGTTTGAATCCCAGGACTGCCAGTGGCACCACTAAGGTACCCTTGAGTGAGGCACCATCCCCACACACTGCTCCCTGCGTGCTGCATCAGGGGCTGCCCACTGCTTCAGTGGGTTAAATGCAGAGAAGAAGTTCACACGGCGTGTTGCTCTGTGGTGTGTTTACATGTGACAAAAATGGCCACTTAAAAAAAAAAGACTGAACAAGGAACGCCACTTTGTATGACTGACGTCAGGCCTGTCTTTTAGAATGTTTATGTTTGTTCCAGACCAGTATATCTGAACTGTATTCTCAGGAGGCTGTCCTTTTTGTCAGTGTGTCATGTCCTCTTCTTCTCACCTCCCTGGTGTCCAGGCCAGGTCTGTTGTTCTTGTCCCTCCTCTCCACTCCCCTGTCTCACATCGATATCTTTTCATGTCCTGCTCCTGCACCATATTGATCTGCTTCTGTACACGCCTCGCTCCTGTCCCAGTTCCCGACAACCGTCTCTCTGGCCTCATTTCCCCTAAGTGCTCACTTCATCAAGGGTCAGCAGCGTCATCCCCAGCAGTTCAAACCTCAGCGGTCAGTCACTCTTTCTCTGGAGTCACCCTGTATTTTCGGCAGTCTCTCAAGGGTTGCCAGGGATGCTTCACCTCGAGGCATGGCCTTGCTAAAGCCATGTTTGTGCCCAAAGATATACTATAAATCAAACAGGATTTAACAGAAAGACAGGGCACCTTTTTCAGGCTCTTTATTTCTTTACAAATCAGCTTTTGTTACTATGGCTTCATATGACCTCGGTCTTGACTGACTGTTCTGTATTTTGCAGTCTCAGCTGAAGTGCAGAATTAACTGTTAGGGATGTCAGGAAAAGTGTAGATACTTTAGAAGACTGCAGAGATACATTTGCTTTCGGACAGCCATGAACAGCACACCATTTATTCCTTGCCTTCACATTCTCTGCTTCAGTAGCTCTGCTAGAGACTGCAGTCATGATACTTCTTGCTACCAGGTGGGCTAAACTCAAATCATATGTAAGTGCGATCATGGTTGTGACATCACAAACCTGATATGAACAGCGTTTGTGGATAGTTTCCATGTACACTTATAGTCAAAATTCGGACACAACTTCTCCTTCAACCATTTTCTTTGTTTTTAGTATTGGCTACATTGCAGATTAATTTTGAAAACATCACCTATTGCTCTGGAATGGTATTTAATTAACATGTGTTCTTCGTCAAGAGTTCATTAGTGGAATTTCTTGCCTTCTTAATGTGTTTGGGATCATCAGTTGTGAGTCGGGTTTGGTCCACAGTTAGTGATCCTGTTCCACTACTGTTCTACTGCACATGGCAAGAACCACTGAGCTCAGTAAAATGAGACAACAGTCCATCATTACCTTATTACAAAACATATTCTGGTTTGTTTAACTCTTTTTTTGTTTACTGCATAATTCCATGTGTCCCTTCATCATTTTGTTTATATTCAATATTAATCTACAATGTAGAAAAAAATAAAAACACATTGAATGAGAACTTTTGACTGGTAGTACAGTATATGTTCCACATAGGTAAGGGAGTGTAGAGTTTAATGATAAGATTTTAATGACTGTGTTTAAAGAGTCATGGTGCTTGAAGCTAAATCTACTGTGCTGATTTTTGCAACACATAACCCTAAAACATAAAGCACAAAGACCTGGAGCTACGAAGTGATATACTTGGGCTGTTTATTTTATCTATACCGGTTTGTCCCACCTGGAGAGAGCGCGGTAGGTGCTAGTTCACTTCCTCTCTGTCTGACGTCTTTAGCTTTTCTTAGAGCCTTTCCACACTTTCTGTTTAGGCTGGTGGGCTTCGATTACCTGAACACGGCGCTGTTTGATCTCATCCCAGGAGAGTTAGAAGTCCTCTTCATAGCTGACAAACTGGAACACTTCTGAGAGGAGAAGGCAGAAGAGATGGTAAAGGACAGAAAGTCTAATGAGCCAACAGGCCAGTCATCATGGTCTCAGGAGACTTGTACCTCAACTACAGACGAGCAGGTTAAAGAAACACTTCTCCCTGGTGGAAAAAAAGGATGGAGGAAAGCATCAGTAGGCCATGCAGACTGCACCAGTCTCAGCTAGAAATGCCATGCTTTCACAAAATTAACCCTTGAACTGATACTTCAGATCCAGGGTTGGCTGATATAAATCGATCAGGATGGCAAAGTAAGAAAATATCAAGATATGGTTTACTTTTTGCCATCCACATCATTTGACTTGATGTTTACAAATAACTAGCAGATTACTTTAGACGCTTGTGAACTACTGAGTGGTCAAAAGAAAAAAACTGAATTGATGCCTTTGCATAGATGGGGCTGATTTACCTCTAGCCCAACTGTAGATTCCACATTTAGTTTCTGCAGTCTGCAGTCAGTACTAATGGGGGCAAATAGGACAGGCTCTAAAATATGATTGGCTGAGACATGCACAAAGCCCTTGCAATGTGTTACACATAAGAATATAAACTTATATGTAACATAAGTCAGATACAGTCCAATTTTGAGTATGTCATTATATTGCAATGTTGAATGCCGAAACCTTTTAATTTGCTTCATGAGAAAGTTTGCCTTGGTCAGATTTGTTATATAATTATTACAATTCTGGTACTTTTAGCATGCAATAGCTTTTAAGAAATGGTACTTTAAAACATACAAATGACCAGCATTTACAGATCATTTCTCTCTTTAATTACTACAGTTGGGAAATAATTCTCAAAATCATTCATACAGAGTGTGAGCTATTGAGAGCACAGCCTTTCAGTATTATGATTAGGCATCATTGATCACTAGTGACCTGTTTGCTAATATTCAGTCCATTTGTATTGTCTGGTCTTTTTAAAACTGAGTAGTTGATTGATTGACTGCTCAACAAAATTTGTAGATTACCCGGTTGCTGATATAACTGAGAATGATATCATTTTCATTGTTGTTTTGTTATACCCAGTAAAATGATTTGAGAGTTACATACAGTCTTGCCAGTTTGTATATAAGTTTGTGCTCTTTATTGGTAGGCATTCCAGTTATCTCTCTCAACAGTCTAAGAGTCTAGCACTGAGCCTCAGGGGCACTGTGGGGCTCAGGGCTGTGAGCACATAGTAGGCCTTCATCATGATGCTCTGCTTCAGTGAGTTCATCTGCTGAAAGATGAGCCTTAAGTGCTTCAAGGGCACATACAGGTTCGGCAAAAAAAATATTTATACAGTTTTATACTTACCCCAGATGTAGTCGATCAGCCAAGACGAACAACTTCGTTTCTGCCAATTCAACCCCAAAACCTTTTAGCCCATTTGAACCACATCCATCTCTTCATTAAGGTGGTGCAAACCTTCCAGTGAGGGTTAGGGACTTTTAGGCCAACAGCAGCACTGGAGAAAACTGATCTTGGATTCCACCATATTGATATTTGCCTTTGATTTATCCTTGCTGTTTTGCCTCAGATAAACAGATGAAGTGGTTTGTGAAAATAGACCCAGTTCAGCTACTCTTCCAATAAATCATACAGGGTCCTGAACCATACAGGTGAATCTGCACCACCTTAACGAAGAGCTGGATGTGATGTAAATGGGTTGAGAGAAGTTTTGGGGATGTATTTCTGGAAGCAATTTGGGTGACTATGACTCATCGTGTCTAATAGCAACACCGGACGACGAACATGTCTTAGATCATCAGTTACATTTATAATAAGCTGAAATGCAGCCAAGACTCTACTTTCAGCTAAAATGACTTTAGTGACCTTCTCTTGAGCCAAGCTGCTGTGCTCCATTGTCTCTGAGGGTAAGCTCTCCAAACAGAGCAGCCTGGCAGTAATGTCCCTCAGCTTCCCAACTGCATCCGTTCAGCATTAGAAAAAAGTATTGATCCCGTTGGAGAAATATATCAAATCTGAATGAAATAGAAGTAAAACTCTGCAGAAAATATGCACTCAATGCACTCTGATCCTTTGGGAAGGTAAGAGATTAAACACGTCCATGAGTAGAACATAGTCAGTCAAAAAAACGCAAAGATCCAAGAACATCATGCCAAACTAAATTATGTTCCATTTCGCCCTTCATGCTGATGTATGGCATGGCAATTCTGTCAATAGTGTCAATTTGTCACAGATAGCAGCAAAAAACAATTTCATGAGAAGCTTCAGAGATTGTGCATGGGGTTTTTTATTACTAGTCGTTAATAAAAAAGGTCATTCCAGCAATGGAACTTTTTCTTTAGGCCTCCTAGTGGCCAGTCAGTCTGTGGAATAGAAATTGACTCTTCAGATGTTTTAATGAATACAGTCCAATTATAATCCAGTGAAATAGTTTCATTCAAATTACAACGAAAACTTAAAAGTAATCTTTCTTAAAACATTCATGAAAATTCTTAAAATTCAAGGCTGAACTGATTGTCCAATTGCACTTTATGGCTCCTGTGAAAGGGGTCAATATTTACTGGGTTGCAGTGAATTACTCTCTTGGCTGGAACACAGAACATTCTGGGGAAGAGGTTGTTAATGCTTTCTCAACTCTCTGAAGCACCGCCCAAGTTTTATTGGCACTCCCATTGGTTACATTGCTCATGCCCATGTTCCTTCTCTTCAAGTCAAAGTCAAAGTGAACTTTATTATCATCTCATCCATATACATGTACAGTGAGCCCAAAAAACAGGGTACAGAGTACACATATATAAATAAACTATAAATGTGAACTCCTAATTAGAAATAAAGATGATGTGCAATGTATTTTTTAATATCTGTAAAATTTTCCCGCCTCATACCTTTCAAAGGCACAAGTATACTTTATTTTAAATATGTGTTTGTAGTCTGGGGTAGTACAACATTCCCAAACATATCTTAGTGTCACATGATATTTGCATTAATAAAAACTACAGTAATGTTACAATATCCTTTCAAAAACCCGATACTGTTTTGCCTTTCTTCTTACAGTTACACCAAAGAGAATCTTACCGAACATCATACTATGTTAATGAGACAGAAACTTTTTAAACAGCAAATAATTCAAATTTCTATAAATCTACAAACACGAAGATATTTTTAACTTCAAAGTAAAAAAGATGTGTGCGTTGTGTTTTTGTGGTACGACAAAAACAAGGCATTCAAACCTTGCTAAGTTTCCAACTAGGAACTGGTGAGTGGTACATTTTAAAGCTTAACAACTTTTACCTACTAAAAAGGGCCCTTTAATCCACCACATGGCTCTCAGCCACCTCAAATGTCCCTTCGTTTAATCGTGAGTCCTAAAGTACCCTCTTAAATGGGCAATAAACCACCAGCCCAAGGGGGACAAAAAAAAAACCCTGATATGCTTAATGATGCCATATAAACAACCTTTTTTATCCTGTCTAACGGTTATGCCTCCTTATATCATTCTATACAGCTGCTGAACTGAGTTTAAAGACAGAAAAGAGACCATTAAAATAAAGTCCCGTATTGAACGTGTTCGGCGGCGGATCGTTAATTGTGAGGATTGCTGGAGGTGAGTGTCTCAAGAATGAGAAACATTTCAATAGGAATCAGCTGAGACATCAATCAGCGGTCTGTGTGCGGCCGAGAGGAAAGATCCAGCATGCTGTGTGGCAGGCGAGACCAATAAGGCCCAGCCCACTCACCCCACCAGCAGCCCTTAATGCAGAGTAAGGTCAGCACTCAGCCTAACTGCACCCAATAAATCACTACGACCACGCTTAGAATTCATCGTAGCACGCCTACTACTCGCACGTATTTGTGTGCTCAGCAACTTGCAGTGCGAGAAACTGCTTATGTGTCTCAGTCGATGGAGAAACAGGCCAGAATGTAGCCACATTTAGAAACTGAGACAGAATGCTGCGCAATCAAGCGAGGAACATTGAAACGAAGCAGATCAAAGCGGCCAGAGCGGCCCAGACAATAAGGAGGAGTGTCTGCTGGCTGATGAGCAGAAGATAACCTAGTATATCTACAGCAATGGAGAAAATCTAAGGATCCTCTTCAGCTTCAAATTAGACCACAATCACAGCCAGCCAATCAACCCATCCTGCACTGAAGACCTGTGAAGATCAAGAGTGACATTTTTTCCAGCAACAGAAGATCAGAAAATCTCCAAACTGTATCCTTCTCAAATTCATCTTCATGCGGATCTTCAACTGATCATTAAAACACATACAATGCGCCTTCCTGTTTCAAACATGACCCTCAAAAAAGCTACCTTCCACTTCAGGATTGACAGACTGACCTGTCACTCCAGCATCTGTAGAGATGAAATGCTGTGAGAGACAGATGTAAGTACTTTTGGACATCATGAAGCCCCTTGCTGGACTTCTGCTGTTGGTATTTCCAGCCATCAGGTTTGTGAATAATGCAGCGAACTTCAGCTTAACCTTCAGTTACTCATGGACCTAAACAAGGATCCTTGAAGTTCTTAGACCTTTTCTTATCTTATACTGCACCGGTATGTACTGAGAACTTCACACTGCACCAGTATGTACTGTATACTATATACTGCACCAGAATGTACTGTATACTATATACTGCACCGGTATGCACTGTATACTATATACTGCACCAGTATGTACTGTATACTATATACTGCACCAGTATGTACTGTATACTATATACTGCACCAGAATGTACTGTATACTATATACTGCACCAGAATGTACTGTATACTATACACTGCACCAGTATGTACTGTATACTATACACTGCACCAGTATGTACTGTATACTATATACTGCACCAGTATGTACTGTATACTATATACTGCACCAGTATGTACTGTATACTATACACTGCACCAGTATGTACTGTATACTATATACTGCACCAGAATGTACTGTATACTATACTCTGCACCAGAATGTACTGTATACTATACTCTGCACCCGTATGTACTGGATACTATATACTGCACCAGTATGTACTGAATAAGGCAGGGGTGTGGCTTGATGACTGCCAACATCAGGGGCTGATCCAACCTCAAGACCTGCCTTTTTTCAGCTCTTTAAAATGCCAGAGTACAGACTATATATTTTTTTACCCATTTCAAAATCTAGAAGTAAAAAATGTAAAAACATCAGCTTTGGATTAATCTGTGGGGTGAACCTTTGGGCTTTCCAAACACACCTACTGCAACTCTAATGTTTTTACACTTGTGACAGGTATATAATGATAAAAAGACTGCAAACACGTGAGTTGTGTTTTCAAGATGGCAGAATAAGACAGTATAACTTTCATATGGAGTTACTACCCCTTTGCAGCAGTTATTGTTTGTTCTGCCCTGCATGTTCTGAGGACAACTTGTTTTTCTATAACAAACTAGATAAAACATGAATGCCAGCTGTGTAACTGTGCTAAAGGGAACACTGCTGTTAAACACTGCTGTAACTGCCAAACTGCAATGTCTGGATGACAGAACATCTCCAGAGCTTCAGGCTTTTACAGTAAAAATCAGCAAGAAATCAGAGATGTTTCCACTCGTTTAAACAAGTCTAATGATTGTTTTTTAGCCGTGTAGAAGCTATTAGAGACTCATGTTATCTGTAGAACCCCCCCACTGCTGGTTTGTGTGGAAAATAAGGAAAGGTGGTGGCAGTTGACCATCACAGCATTGAGGAACATCCATAAAGGTCATTTCAATATCATTAAACTAACACGGCATACTTAGTTTAATGTCAGCAAACTGGTTGACGATTTTGACCTTTTCATGTAAACATCATAACTACACATCATTGATGTAATATTCCAAAGACCCGTTTAACTGAGATGTAATGGATTTGTGGCTTTTATCTGTCCATGTACTCAGTGAGTCAATAAAGTCTCTGTGAACTGAACAGAAGTGTGGTCCTCCAGAGACTCGTCACAGGTTTGGCATGTCTGGATTTGGGTTTAGATGGAACAATAGAAGGTAATGGGCTTGCAGTCTTCCTGCCTTAAGGGAAGGTTATCATTGGGCCATTGGCTCACTTCAGTGACGTCTTTATATTTGTTCATCTCAAACTCAGACAGTCTGAAGACTAAGATGAGTAAGGAATCTGAAAGATACATATAGAAAAAATGCAGTGTTGTTTGTCAAGTCATGTAGCTCACTTGTTTAAGCTTGAGGTCATGGGATCAAACCTGAGTCTTTAATTTGAAGTCTTGCATGTCACAATTGATCTACAAATCAAATATCCAAAAAATTCCTTGTACCTTTGGCCTAGCTCTGTAGCTCACAGGTTAAGCTACGGTCTCATACGCTGAAGGGTGTGGGTTCCAGCCTGAGTCTTTGACGTTATATCTTGCACTTCATCTGAAAAATCATATATCTTTAATAAGTTTGACGGTTTGTCAGGACCAGTAGCTCACTGGCTTTAGCTGTGGGCTCAAGCGCAAAAGGTTCTAGGATCTTACAAGTGTTTTACTTTTAATGGCTTGTATGTCACACTTCATTTCATTTAAAAAAAAAAATCACTCAGCCTGTGTGGTCCTGTGGCTTAGTGGAGAGAGCACTGTATCCCAGACCAAGAGGGTGCAGATTCTAATCTGATCCTTTAACTTTATGTCTTGAACTGCAGACCTAATCTGAAAATCAAATTTCCAAAAAAAATAAAGTCATTGTCTGTGGGACTTTGTGGCTCAGTGGTAATAGCACTGGTTCCTAGACCAGGAAGGTCCAGGTTCTGAGCCTTTACCTTTACGTCTTGAACCGCAAACCTCATATGCACTTCAAAGTTCAAAAAAAAAAAAAGGGTGTGGGATCCTGTGGCTCAATGGTAAGAGCACTGTGTTCTAGACCAGGAGGGTCCAGGTTCTAGTCTGATCCTTTAACTTTTCAGATTAACTGCAGCCCTAATCTGAAAGTCAAATTTCTAAAAAAAGACCTGTGTTCTGTGAGATCCTGTGGCTCAGCGGTAAGAGCACTGCCTCTAAAACTAGAGGTTGCAGGTTTGAATCAGAGTCTTTAGCTTTATGTCTTGAACATCAGATCTGATCTGAAAGTGAAATGTCCAAAAAAAAAAAAGCCTGAGAGGTGTGGGATCCTGTGGCTCAGTGGTTAGAGCAATGCCTCCAAGATTCAGAGGCTGTGGGTTCGAGTCCTGGGCAGGGGTCCTCACAAACACCAATTCCAAACCAGGGGGGGGGAACATTTGCGTCGGCCCCCCCGGGCTCCTGAGCGATGACCCGCTGGGGTTATAGAGCCTGAAACCAGAGACAGCAGGGGGTTTTACTGTGGAAAAAACGGCGTCGAACTTTTAAGACAGTAGGAACGAACTAACTAGTTTGGTTCAACTGTCTTAAAAGTTTGTTCCTTCCAGCCTTTTTATGTGTATTAGGCAAGATTTGAACCAACATCTCCCTGCTTTAGAGGCATGGACTTTACCACTACTCCACCGAGTCTCACACAACCCAAAGCTTTTTTGGGGGGGATTTGTCTTGAAGATTGGGAGCTAGTTACAAGACACCAAGATAAGTTCTTTGCAGATAAACCTGATCATTGCAGATGGTTTAAATCAATAGTCCATTATCAATTTACTTCAGAATCACTTAAGAAAGTTCTCATAACAAAGCATATTTTTGCCCAAGACGGGCTCTTTCCATCCGATTTGTCTTGAAGATTGGGAGCTAGTTAGAAGACACCAAGATAAGTTCTTTGCAGCAGTGGAAAGAGCCCATCTTGGGCAAAAATATGCTTTGTTATAAGAACTTGAGTGATTCTGAAGGAAATTGATAATGGACTATTGATTTAAACCATGAAGTTTGGTGCTCTGGCTGGTCCTTTGGCTTCTTGTTGACAGAACAACAAGACTTGCATGGACTGAACAGAATGACTTTATGAGCTCTGGATAAGATCAGTGGTGGATGAGGTCAATTATAGTGGGACATTCATTAGAACATTTTCTGCTTGGTTTCATCACTGAGGTTCTGATGACTCCCATTTGTATTGGAAACCTGTTTCTCTGACAGCATCATGTTTTTGAATCAAGAGTAATGTTAACTTACCAAAAAATCTTCCAAGTAAACACACATACCTGCTGTTCCAATTACATGAGTGTAGACCTTATGGTTAAGCACCACTTGTCTCTTTGTGGGAGATGTTTTATTCATTTCAGACTAGAATGAAATCATTTGTCTGTTTACCAATTCATTTATTGCATAATTCATATACCATTATTCATTTATTGCATAAACTCACAGAAAGGATCTTTAGTAGATGCATCAGTAAAGTTTGAAGAACCTCCATAAGGGATCTGTGAATAAACCTTAACCTAGTAAATGTTATGTGAAGATTCCTCAAACCTAGAAAAGGTTCTTCACCCTCACATCTCATTTATAAGCCTGTTTGTTCAGAAATTGAGTTCTAGGGAGTTCCTCCAACACCACACTGCAGCACTATTTTCCCCTCAATCCTCAATCCTTCCCTTCTTTACTAAAAACCCTCTTAAACAGAGTAAGGGCTTGACAACCAGCTGATTAGGTGTGTCATAAGGACATGGTAAGTGACCTTTATATGACACAATGGCTTTTAAAAACCTTTAAAAGGTTCTTCACACTCATCACATTTACAAGCCTGTTTGATCAGAAAGTGAAGTCGATCTACTGAGTCGCTCCAATGTTCCCAACACACCTGATCCAGCTAATCAGCTCCTTAACATGCCCTTACTGTGTAGGGAAAAAGAAGGGAAAGCACCTAAATAAGTAGGTGTTAGAGAAGGAAACCCCACAATCTGGAGGGGAGTAGTGCTCAAGGGATAAGACTGAGAAGATTAAGATGTTCCAGCATTTCCCAACCTTGGTCCTGGAGACCAGCTTGCCCTGCAAGTTCTTTTGCTTCTTTAAGAAGCCACTTCAGCGCAGAGCGCTTGTTAACGAGCTGATTAGTGGAATCAGGTGTGATGGGAGCAGTGAAAACATCTCAGTGTGCAAAACTGGAGGCCACCTGGACCAGGGCTGAGACTTCTTTGTAGGCCACTACTTTAATTACATCTTTGACTAGAGTACTTTGAATTATACTTGCCCCCTAGGAAGGAGTACTATAAATAATCACTGAATTCATTTATTCACTGAAACAATCAAAAGAATGTACTCTAATGCAAGACACTGGAATTTGGTTAGCCAGGCAAATTGTAATCATTAGGTCAAAATACATTTCAGCAAGCCCTTGGGTCTCACTGTATGCATGATTTAGTGCTGTCTAAACTGCATTTGTGTGTAAACTTGAATGAAGGCTTGACAAATATTTCCTGTAGAATGTAAATCTCAAATGTCTTATTTCTGTATTAATAACATCACTCACAAAAATGCATGTTATCTGAGGTTGCGCTGGATAATGAGGCCCGTTCCTTAAACTGACTTTCTCAAAATCTGTGTTTCTATACATTCAGAGCCAGAAATCTAAAACATTTCAGTCCGTTTTTATCAAAGTTTGTGCCAAAATTGAACCAAATGTTTTACAATAAAAATAAAACAATGAGATTTTAATAGCTGTTCAGCAAAATCTATTCTCTGGAGTGTTTTTTTCACAATGAGGTTTTTTTTTCATTCATGATTGAGTTCTAAATGTATGGTGGAAGCAGATAAAATATCACATACATGTCTCCATTGTTTAATAAACATTGTTGTCTACAATATATCCAATAAAAAATCTCTCAGAATATTAGTAAAAAAACATTCCCTTTTGCCCTGATCCATTAGAATTGCCTCCAGGCTTTACAGTGTACAAATACAAATACATATAGAGTTAGTGTTTGCTGGACCACACAGTGCAAATGACCAAGACTTGTCTTTTAACCCTCTTACCTGTCTGGTAGGCATTACATTCAGAGGCCTTAGCTTGTCCTCTTTGAGCTCATTCAAATCTGCCTGTAGTTCGTTGGTGTGTTGGTGTGTGTGTGTGTGTGTGTGTGTGTTTGTGTGTGTGTATAATTCAAAGTACTCTAGTCAAAGATGTAATTAAAGTAGTGGCCTACAGTCGTGGCCCCCAAAGACGTCTAATTGTCTCAGCCCTGGTGCAGGTGGCCTCCAGCTTGTGTCACTCCCCATAGATAAATGGATCAGCATGTAAAATTAGAGCTGTGTGTGTATGACCGTGTTTCCTATCGTTACATTGAAGACATGCTGCCCTTATTGTTGGGTGCACTGAGTGTGTGCATAGAAAGCAAATCAATATGCACTTATCATTGATTTAATAACATTACTATTATTACTGATGTTAAATCATTCAGAGTGATAGAGTAATATAGGAAAGTGACCAGAATATGTATGTTCCAATCATAAAAGAAAAAGAGTGACAGAAGCCGTTTTTATCTGTCTTGGTACGAAAGGTCAGCTATATGTTCATGCTGGTCCCTGGAATTAGCCTTAGGAGACGTACTGCTGTGTGTGAAGAAGCATGTGGATGTTACCTGCAGATAACATCCACTTAGAGCTTAGAGCTTCTTTCAGTACATCTGTGAGTCGGACAGTGCATGCTGGGCCTCTGGGTGACACATATACGGTCAAAAAGGTCAAGCAGAATGACAGCAGGGTGGTCTTACTGACATTTCCAGCTTCTTAAGTGCACTGTGTCCAAGAACACAGCCCTAGCCAATAAAGTTCACATTCGTGTAGAAGAGTTTGGTCAAATTACATATTCGGTTTGTTTTCTGAATGAAAACAAGGCATTTTTCAGTGTACGTGCACAAATTCTATACATTTGCTGAGTTTAACATTTTTGTTCTTTTTTATTGAAATAAATAAACATTGAATAAAATGAGCCGTAACGTTTACACGGGCCGCTTTTTTCGGAATGTAAATTCAGCTTTGAAATGTACAGAAACTTGTGCATGTGCACTTATTATTAATAACAAATTCAACAAAACATACACAGTGCACACATTGATACAGAGAAGATACACAATATCTTCAGAGTAGGAAAATATGAGAAATATATGACCAAAAAATATCTTAATAATTAATAAATAATAAATTATAAAATAATAAAATAATAATAAATTAATTAAAAAAAAAGTCAATTATTTAGGATCATTTTTAAAGGCACATTTGATGTAAAATGATATATAAGTGGTACAGAGTATAGTATAGAATAAGTGGTATAGAGTCTATAACCTGTAAAGCTATACTGAAATCAACACCTGCTTTATGCCAAGTTACTAGCAGCTAACTTACACACCTTAACAAAGCCTGTCAGAAAAGAAAAAGTCAGAGATTAATACACAAGTACGGAAAACAGTTAGGAGGATAAATGTCCGAAGGTTGTTGTTTTTTTTATATATATATATATTGTATAGGAAAAGATGTATAAGTGAGAGAGGACTCGTTAGTCACCAAGGTGCTCCTTGAAGAGGTGGGTGTTCAGACGACTGAAGGCCAAGACTGAGAAGAGTCTTGACGCATGTCTTCCTCTTCTTTTGAGCCGCGGAGGTTCAAGACAAGCAGCGCTTGAAGCTCTGAGAGGACGAGAAGTGACAAAAAGTCAAAAGAAAGAAGGCCCAAGTCCATTCTTGGCCTTGAAAGCAAGTGTTAAGGTCCTGAACTTAATGCGAGAGGCTGTAGTACAGGCATGGTGTCTTCATTATACATTTCCCAGAAAGTTACTATCTGACAGTCATGCACCATTAATATAACAGAACTCTATCAGAAGCATAAGCTCGAAGCTGTGGCATTTGGATGTGTTTGGGATGTGTTATCATACTCCTGACAGCAGCAGGGTCTTCTTTCCCTGTGGGGCAAAAACATTCAGCCGTGCTTTACTCTAAAGAAATTTCCTCCGATCCCGAAGGAGCTGGAAATGTTAAATCCCCTCCCACCTTCCGCCTTCTCCTTCTCTTTTACCTGTGCTGCAGTCCTTCCACTGTGTCACTCTTCCTCTCTCTCCTTCTCTCTACAGTTCCTGAGCATTCTTCGCCTGTTTCTCCCTTCTCTCCTTCTCCAAGGCCTTCACTCCATCATCCGCTGCTACCCCATCTGCAGCGGCATGGACTGCAGGAAGAAGGAGAAGAAGCAGAATCATCAAACACCATCATGCTTTCCACATGCAAAAAGTAAAGTAAAGTGGCCCATTATAGTCTGGTGTGAATACAGCACACAGTGTGAAATTCTGTCTCTGTCACCTGTGGAGCAGTGTGGGAGGATGGTGCCTTGATCAAGCGGTGCCTCTCACAGTCCTAGGATTCGAACCCACAGCCTTCTGATCGCAGGGGCAACTTTGTAACCACCAGGCCACCAGCTGCCCTAGCCGGTTTTGAATGTCCCAAAAACCTACTCATGTACATATTTTATTTAAATATCTGTCCAATCAGTCTAATTTAGGCTCAGCAAGTTATAAAGATTGTTTTCAGTCAAACACAATAGGCCCTGTTTAATTGTAAGGGATATTTCTTTTGATCCATCTGCCAATATCCCTGCTACTCAGGGGAGCTCTCCAAGGCCACGAAACACATAGATCTGCAGTAACTGTGGCATGTCCCTCATCTCCAGACACACACACACACACACACACACACACACACACACACACACACACACACACACACACACACACACACACA